>OZ005743.1:78319630-78524630 GCA_963930735.1 Dioctria linearis | reverse complement strand
AATGTCAACGTTATAAAGCTAGCCTTAAAAATAAAAGTCGCTATACCAGATGCAGAAGCGTCAACAGTAGCGAAGGCATTTTTTAATGAAATAATAACGCGCTACAGAATCCCCGAAGTACTGGTTACAGATCAAGGGACAAACTTTACAAGCGATTTGTTCAAAAGAGTATGTAAAATGCTTAAGGTCAAGAAAATACAGACTACCGGGTACCATCCGCAAAGCAATGGAGCTTTGGAGCGCTCTCATAGACCTTTGGTCGAGTATCTGAAAATCTTTGTTGAGTCTAACCCCCGTACATGGGATGAACATCTTAGGGCAGAAATGTACGTACGAAATAACAGCAAACATAGAGGAGCTAAGGTAACGCCTATGGACTGTTTGTTCGGTTTCACTGCGGAAATTCCTAACAATTTGCAACGAGAGCCTGAACCAGTATATAACTTTGAAGACTATTACTTTAAATTAAGAAGTATTGTACAACAAGCATATGCAATTGCACGTAATAATTTACTACTAAGTATAGAGTACTCCAAAACCCAATATGACCAAGTGCTGCTCAAGAACCCGGCTAAAAAAGGAAAGTTTTCTCCAGAATGGTTAGGACCGTACAATGTAATTGAAGTACCTTCGGAAGTAAATACGGTGATACGCATTACGGCGTGTACATAATAATAGATTAAAACTTTGGAAATAAGTAAAACAAACAAATATTTTTTTTCCTCTTATTCTATTTTTTTTCTCTTCGTTTTCTTTATCTCTAGTTAAATATACAAAGAAAGAATCTGTCCTAACCGCTGAATTTTCTTAGGTATGAAAATACTCCGCTTTCTAATGACCACACTTACGTGGCAATGGATCACCAGTACTCCCCTCGACATAAAACTACTGGAGCCGGAAAGGGAAGTCTTGATGGAACCAATAGGAACTGCACTATTTTACCACACGACGTGGACGGTGGTCACTCGCATGAAAATGCCTAACTGGACAACAACCATTGATTTTCTGATGTACTGTGATGACAACCTATTAAACTTGTGCCGTTTCAAAGGTAAAAATAAAGAGGGTAGGTGCAATTTCTGGGATAGTTTATTTAAAAGAAATGTAATAGACGTCCAAGAAGAAATTTCTGAATTGACGTCCTTCTTAGCGCGACATCGAGAAAAACGAGGGTTATGGGATATTGGCGGGAAAGTAAGCAAGTTTTTGTTTGGTAAAATGGATAATGACGATGCCAGCAATATCTACGTTAAGAAACCAAGAAGATCAATCCATTCATCTTCTGCAAAGACAACTCACTTTAATGAAGTCAAATTTTGAATCGCCATCGTCCACAATACTATACTTGACAAAAAATCAGGACCATTTAATACAGGTGGCCAATAGTTTTCTTCTAGAAGTTAATGGCACTATGAGCGAGTTTGACGTGGAAATTCATAGAAATAGAATACAAACTGAACTGAAAGAGATTATTCTGACAATCTTATCTCAGTTACAGCATGTACAAAACACTCTTTCGAAAATTTTCACAATTATAAGTGCCTTGCAACAACACCGATTACACCCACTTCTTTTACGTTCAGAGAACTTGGAAGATTTATATAACAACATAACCCTGTATTCCCAGATTAACCATTTACTTCGAGATACTTCCATTATCAATGAGGTAATATCGGTACAAAGCCTCTACCTGCCCGACCATATACTTACTAAAATTGTTATAACCGTAGGCACCTCACCAGATTTTTACATCAGCAAAATTCACCCCTTTCCGTTTCAAAAAACCAATGGAGTCTACGCTTTGTTAGATATTGACGCTGATTATCTTTTCAAAAATAATATTACTCAGCAGACCGTCGTTATGTTTCAAAGTGAGCTCAATACTTTTTGTCGTCTTCTATCTACATATCGAGAAACTGAACTCTATCTCTGCAGACAGAGTAAGCCCCAATCTATTGACCACCAATTACAGGAATAATGTGTTAACAGCCTTTATAAAAGTCAAAATGAAAATGTCCTCACATGCCCAGTAAAATTATTACCTCAGCCATCCAATGTTGTGACGGAATTAACCGCCCCCAACCACAGGCTGTTTGTATTCCACGAAGACAAAATTCTACAAGCTCAATGTCCAAACAGAGTTTTCCAAAAGACTCTCTCCGGGCCTGGCATCTTACATCTTAATACATCTTGCAAATTTACCCTAGGACACTGGGAGCTCCCCACAAGAGGTAACTCAATTAATGTACTAAATACGTATATGTATGCAAACCTTTCCCTTCCCAAATTAAATGTCGAGGACTCCTCACTCAGGCTATCTATCTTTAACGCAACCAAACTAAGAAATCTAACCATAACCTCATCACACCCCAATTTTCAAGAAGTACTTAAAAAAGCTGCTCTAAATTTCAAAGAATTAGAGAATGAAATAAGGCATGTAAAACATGAAAAGGTACAGTCTGCTCATGAAATTTTTACATATACTAACACCGGGCTTCTCTCGTTAGTAACAACCTTTCTAATAGTCGTAGGAATTTATTTATATTGGAAAGGAAAAACATCCTCAAAAATATCAAAATCACGTTCAACGATAAATATATCCTCTCCAATAATAACATCATCCACCCTCACTGCTATCCCACACGAGGTTGCCACCATTTCTGCAATGGAAACACCCAGAACGCATCCAACAACGGAAAAAGTTTATGAATTGCCTATAGAACTTGCACCAGCACCACCAAATTTTAAAAATAAATATCGGAAATCGTACCGCATTCCCTCACACACAGTCTCAAGTTATTAGATTATATTATCATAAAAAAAATAAATAAGTAAAAATAATATCTATAGGAACTAGATTTAGCATTTAAAAATTTTGTAACACATTTTTGGATATGTTAATGTATTAGAATAACTAAGTTAAAAATGAAAAAAATTATTTTGTTGCACAAAAAACAAAAAAAAAAACAATTGTAACAATTAGTTTTAATTATTATTAGGAATTTTTCTTTTTTTTTTTGTTATTATTATTCCGCTGAATATGTTTAATTAGGTACATTAATTAATATAAAATATATAGTTTCTCCTAAGATAATCAATATATCTGTATTTGTTAATAACTCAGATGATCAAGCTACTCGTAAACTTCTGTGGCAGCAGCATTAAATTTTTTTTCTTTTTTTTTTTATATTCCATTACTACTAGTTTAATTCCTTCTCTCGATGAAAAATGATACTAATCCTTAGTATAATTTTTCTTTTCCATGGGGGGAAGGAATGTTGTATAATTATTTCCTCAATTAGCGAAGATTAATTTCAAAACGTTTTACTAAATGTTTTCATGTTATAAATTAACTCATATGTAAGTTCCTTTGCAATCGTAACAATTGCAAAGATAAATAAAATAAAAGCATTTTACGTGCACTGATCAATGCCCGGTCAGCATAAATAAAAAATGACCTAGTGGCTGATCAGAATTTATTGCAGAGTGACTTACCTTCGCAATAATGACCTACTTCGCAGGTAAACAAAGCGAAGTAGGAAATAAAATAATCTTATTTGGAAACATCAAAAAATTCTGGCACAGAAATTACGCGTAGTCGATTCTGCATTTTTTGGAATGAACCAATTAATTTCGGATAGAGTAGAAGTGTTGTGAGTTGAGTCTTGTGTGAAAAGTTAAAAAAGACAGAACAAGCGGTGTCATTATTAAAGTATCAAAGCGACGTAATTATTAAAGTTTATAAGCGGTGTAATTAGTAAAGTTTAAAAGCGGTGTAATTATTAAAGTTTATAAGCGGTGTAATTATTAAAGTCGTGTAGTTATAAAATATATATATAAGTATTAAAGTGTAAAGACAACAAATTAATAACTACGAAAATAAAAGCTTAAACTGCGTGTCATTTCACCTTTTTGTAATCAAAGTCTCCACATCCATTATCTCGCAGTGTGTACAAACCTAAACACCACACAGTCATGGAAAAGGACATTGACAGACTAACACCAAAACCATCTGTCAGCAATCCTACCCATACACAGTCAACATCTGCTAGCACAATGTCATGCAATAGCGAAAGACTTCCTAGAATTAAGCTGCCGACATTCAATGGAGAATATTCTTCATGGATCTCATTTCATGATTTCTTCAACTCAGTAATTCATAAAAACAATAATTTGAGAGAAGTAGACAAAATATATTTCATAAAAACGAATTTAATAGGAGAAGCTGAAAATTGCTCAGGCATTATGAAATATGCTATGCAAGTTATTAACCAGCTTGGAAACTCCTAAAGAACGATACTCAAACAACCGAATCCTAGTCAATGTACAATATTTAAAGGCTATTGGATAACATAATCGAGGCATTACTAGCACAACAAAATTTAGAAATAGAAACGGAGAATTGGAATCCAATAATTATATATTTAACGGTACAAAAATTGCACCCAGATACGTAACAATTATGGGAACAGAATTTCCAGAATTAAACAATTAACAAAATTCCTAGAATTTCCCTTCAGAGCTGTGGAAATGATAGGGAACAAAAATACATTGTCAAGTACGACACAGAGAAAACCTTTCTCACTTAGAACAACGTACGGTCTCTTAAATAAATCCAAGACTCGAGCGCCCCCACCTAATAAAGCAAATTGCAGCCATTGCAAAACGGCCCATATAATCTTTCAATGTCTAACATTCCGAACTCGGACCACTCAACAGCGACACGAAGTTGTCTCAAATAAGCATTTATGTAAGAATTGCTTGTCACCTAACCATACAACATCAAATTGCGCAAGCAAAAAAAGACGTTATCATTGTAACACCAATCACAATACACTGCTCCACTATGAGAATAATTTCGTGAATAAATCACTTAATCAGTTCACCCACCGATAGAAATAATGAACAACAAGTATAAATCTTTCTAACATCCAATATTAAGAGAGCGCCACTACTCTCTACAGCTTTGATAAATGTCACATCTCCATCTGGAAGCACAATAGTGCTTAGAGCACTGATCGATTCTTGATCTCAAGTTTCCATTTTAACTGAGAGGGCCTTTAAGCGAATACAGCTTGAAGTACTCCCAACCACCCATCAACTAATTGGACTTGGTCAAAACCCTCGAGAATACTTCCCAAGCCATGAAACAGAAATCTATATGTGTGCGTTCGGAGTCCGTCCTCTAAAATGCTCTATATTGATACTTATGGAAAAGTGCCAAACATTGACTTTATATATGCCATAGAGCCTAAACTACTACCCATACAGGAAAATAGTCATCTAGTAATTTAAAGCTTGATTTCTTACCTTACCAAAGGCTACACTTACTATATACCTTACTTAACAAAATAATTAAATAGTTTTGATTACAAAGTAATCTTACCATTTTACGCTCAATACATCTCAGCTGAGTGATAATTGCATGTGTGTATGTGCAGCCGTAGTCCGAGTCTGTAGGCAGCTACATTCGATATCATCAGCCCACGGCATGCCATGACGGCACAGCGGCATTACAATGATTACTCAGCTGAGAATTTTTGTTTGAGGAATTGTAGTCATTTGGTTAAGATAACTTTTTTTAAATAATTTTGCTAGGAAAGGTATGAAAATTTTATTACAGTTCGGAAGATAAGAAAGCAAGCCTAAGATTATCAGAACTCCATTTTTCTTTATGAATAGTAGTTTAGGGCGGAGGAGTTATTCAAATCAAACTTTTGTCACTTTTACATAAGAATACTGCAAATATTTTAGAATATAAGGACTACGTTGGGCCTCGCATGTGGTAGGGAGGTGGTCTGTTTCATGGCTTGTGAAGTATTCTCGAGGGTTTTGACTTGGTACAACGCCCACCAATACAGCGGTAATGCAGACAACCGTCACCATTCATTCACTACATACCAAGTTCAAAATTACAAGCAACATGCTCGTGATCAAGAGAATCACAGACTTGCTGCCTACCAATAGCAGATCCCACCTTCTAGATTCCAGGAGAAATTGACATTCTTCTTGGGGCAGAGGTTTACGCTGCCCTTAATAGAAATGGAATAAGAAGAGGATCTGACAATTCACCCACAGCCCAAAACACAGAATTGGGCTGAATCATAATCGGAGCAGTTCCAGAAGCTAAAAGAACTATTAAAACCGTACTATCTACCCATACCACCATGATCACTACGTTATGAGGTAAATGAGCTAAATTTACATTTCAATCTTGTTCATTCACTAAAATACCTAATTATAGTTATACTGTGTACGTTCACTGTTTTGTGATTATACTAGGCATTAATTAACTCATTTCTTGAGTTCATGTCTGCGACAATTTATTATAAAACTATTAAAACTGATTGCCTGCTTGATATTTGTTTATCGCATGCGCCTTTGCGGACATGGGAATCTCCTGGTGTGTTTCAATGACCAACTCCCCTGATCTCCCTGTTTGTGTGGACCGTGCTTGGCTTCCTTATATACTTTAATTATATTCGCCTCATTTTATTACATTTATGTGCATTATTTAATTCAATTTTATTAAAATTTTCTTTTCTTTTAGCTATGTGTGACACTCTCTGACTATACCTACTTGGAACGACACCGTCTGTTACGTAATCTGGAGAGATAGTCCAAATGAAGAATTGAAAGTTTATATTCTAACTACTACTGTCACATTTGGAACGACACCAGCACCCTATGTTGCCATCAGAATGAAGCAAGCAATCATTCGCTCGCATCTAAGAAGATATTGAGGGACTCCTATGTCGACGATTTGGTCTCAGGAGCACATACTTTTACTGAAGCAGAACAACTACAACATGAACTCATTGAAGCCTTAGCAGATGGGACATTCAACTTGCGCAAATGGACAGTCAACCATCATGAGCTCTTAAAAAATATACCATTAGACCATCGAGAGTTAAAAAGGAATCTAGAATTCTCAGAACACGAGTCCACAAAAACTCTTGTCATTCATTGGTATCCAACCACAGACTGTGTCTCATTCAAAGTTAATATTCCTGAGACAAAAACCTCATATACAAAGCGTATAATATTATCTGTAGTCTCATCTCTCTTCGATCCATCAGGATGGCTGGCTCAACGCATAATCCTTGCAAAACTCTCAATTCAGAAACTTTCACAGAGAACGTGCAGATGCAGAGGTTGTGTTGAGAACACTTAGAGAGATACCTCTAAGGCTCTAACTTTGTGAAAGTAATTGCGGATTAAGAAGGCAAGAAGAAAATGTGTGGGAATGGATTTCGAGATGTTTGGAAATCATTGTGAAACCTTTAATAGCTTATTGACTTTTCTCTTGTTCAAGCGAGGAAATAGTGTTAAAGTTTACAAACTAAGCGTTGTGGAGTGATTTTTTAATGGGGGGAGGGATCCTCACATAAGCTATCGTTGCGGAGCAATCCATTTCAAAGACCTTTTTAGCCAAATCAATAGCAATCTCCTTACACTGGATATCCCTATGGCCAGGTATTCAGTCATCTTGTGCCATGTAGTTAATTCTTCAAGGGTGGTATAGCATAACTGCACCAGTTTCAATTTTACCAGCATATTATCTGGCGCCTTAATGACTACCGCGCTGCCAGTGCACATGCAGATGTACTGTTCGGACTCTCCACCCATAGACACCATTAGTGCCGCCTCGTAAATCGATGCAAAGTCTACGTGAATGACACTGCATTTGTCCACCAGTATATAAGATTCGTCTGACTGCTAGTCTCTGGAGCCCATCCAACCCCCGTGTCCGCGCTCGTCTTGGATCTATCCATAAAAATAGAAATATCGGATAGTACCACCATCTCCTTCCCATCCCAGTCACTCCTGGTGGAAGCCATTAGATTGACACCCTCACGAATATTTGGGGAAGGTATTTGGTAGTCTGTTTCTTCCTTACACTCACTACGGTGTATCTTCTGACGTTGTATCCACAGAAATATTAAAAGAGTGGAATTATTTTAAAAATGAATTACATGCAATCCAAGACATCCAGATTCCATGATGGCTAGGCTACCTGCCTAATTCAAGAGATATGGAGCTCCATAGATTTTTTGACGCATCTAACAGTGCTTATTCAGTTGTTCTATATTTAAAAGTACATTCAAATGAGGACTGCAGAGTACAAATAATCACAGCAAAAACCAAGGTCGCTCCAATCAAGCCAGTCTCGATTCCACACTTAGAGCTATGTTAAGCTGTTCTGCTTTCTCTACTCATCAAACAAGTAACCGTCGATTTGGAATTAGAAAGAGTTAAACTGATAGCTTGGACAGACTCCAACATAGATTTTTGTCATGGTATTATAAACATCGCTCAACCTGGAAAACTTTTGTGGCCAATCGTATATCCGAAATACACGAAAATATGCCACAAGTCTCTTGGAAATACGTCCCCTCCGAAGACAATTCAGCAGATGTTGCATGAAGGGCCATTTTGCCAAACATCTTAGTCACTACTTCAATGCGGTGAAATGGCCCAAACTGGTTGCATCAAAATGAGGATCTCGGGCCTCAACAGTCACAAGATATACATACTCAACTAGATTATAAAAGATCAGAGGTTCTCACTAAAACCGTCGATGAACAAATAATTTTACTACACAAATATTCATCATTTCAAAAAACCATAAGAATAACTGCATACAGTCTCAGATTTATAAACAGTATGCGCAAAATACAGTCCACTACTCAATATTTATCAGTCTCTGCGTTAAAAAAGGTAGAACGATGCTTATTTAAACTTCTCCAAAATATCTCATTTTCCACAGAAATCTCCCATTTACAGAAGAATCTGCCCCCTTCCTAAAAACAGTCGAAATCGCTCTCTCAATCCCTAACCCGATTCTGAAAACATATTATGAATTGCAGGTCGTCTCACAAACCCTATAATCCTCCCAAATAATCATCACATAACCAATATTCTTGTAGACCCTAAAAACTGTATTATACTCTACCCGGAGGCACCCAACTAATATTGAGTACTATAAAAGATCACTATTGGTTATTAAACACCCGCAACATGATTAGACATCGCATGCACAAATGTGTCGACTGTTTTCGAAACAATGCACGACCTAGTATTCAGTTAATGAGTTCTCTACCCGCAGCTAGAGTCAACACATTTTTAGCCTTCCAACATACTGGGGAGATTACGCAGGCCCGCTTGATATGAAAACATCCACTCTAAGAGGAGCAAAAGCTGCTAAATCATATATATATCTATTTGTGTGCCTAGCCAATAACGCCATACATAGAGCTTGCCTATGATATGTCAACACCAGCTTTTCTAGCCTCTCTTAAGCTATTTGTTCCACGGAGGGGCCTTTGCTCACACATCTACTCGGTTCAAGCAACATATTCCGTAGGACTGAATCGCATTTTACAATTAAACGTAGAAAAGTCAATCAGAGCAATTGAAGTCGAGTTGGCCACCCAATTTGCTAACCAAGGTACAACATGGCATTTCAATCCTCCTGCAGCACCTCATATTGGTGGCTAATGGGAATCTGCTGTAAAATCCACCAAACGCCATCTATACAAAACCATCAAAGATGCAAATCTTCCGTATGAAGAATTATACACAATTCTAGTTCAAATTGAGGCATGTTTAACTGCCAGACCTCGCTCTCCTCTATCCAATGATCCAACTGACTACAATATCCTCACTCCCGGACACTTCCTCACAGGTCGACACAATCTCAGCGTAGTAAAACTTTCCCCACTAAATCCACAACAACTCTCAAGAGATGGCAGCACATCCAATCCCTCTCCCATAACTGTTGGAAGCAATGGTCAAGAGACTACTTGCACACATTACATCAACGACGTAAATGGCAGACTTAAAAGGAAAATTTGAAAATCGGAACCCTCATTTTAGTAAAAGAAGATCAAATCCCCATTAGGTCGAATTATTGAAATTAAGATTGGCCATAACAACTTAGTCAGAGCAGTAACTATTAAAATTGCAAAAAATATTCTCAACCGTCCTATCTCTAAAATCTGTCCTCTCCCGTTAATAAACATCTTCTGACAGTCAAATATCCCCACCAACACCTATTGCTCTCTGGCAGTACCTAATTCCAAAACACATGTTATATTCAAATATAAACGAATCCAAAATCCCCCAAAAGTCACTTCAAGTTTGAAAGTTGACAAGTGCGAGCAGTGGTTTTTTCTTTTCGAGTTGGTTTATATTTTTTATTTTTCTTCTACCATGGATGAGTTATTCGGAATTTTTAACTCAGAATGCTTGGATTCTGTGGATGCTGGCCTATCTCCTACTCCACCAGAATTACTGGCTCCCTTCTAACCAATTCGGCCTATCAGCCTACTGCCACCAACTCCGAAAAAGGCACGAAAAATCCGATCGGTTGTCCAAAGCTACCGACAATAGCACGGTCTACACTACTGGATATGCCAGAATTGCATACAGCAATGAGCAGCAAATCTCAATAAAATATACCATATTTCCTTTTACGAAATAATATTTTTTTTTTTTTTCAAAATTAATGTCTTGCTTTAAATGTAATAACTCACTACAAGAATATATTACAACAATCTGTTTGCCGTTGTGTAGTTTCGTTGAATTTCTCCAATTACGAGGTGTAATTGTTTCTTTAAATATTTGCTTCGACCCGCCGATAATATACTTACGAGCCGTCTTTGCATCGAAGACTCATCAGCGAAACTTTGGCAGCTGTTTTCAATTAAAAGAAATCTGCCATCGCTTTCACCTGAATGAGGTGCAGTAGAAAAATTCAGAAGATCTGTTTCTGTTCTGCTGCGAGGTGGTAGTCTGGAAAAATTCTCTGAGATATTGCGGCTTATTGGACCGCAGCGCAGTATGCCGAACAGCAGAAAGAGCGCCCGAAGCTTTAAAAAAGATTCAAAAGAGCTACTTGGGTGCTCGAAGTCTAAAAGAGGAAACGTGCTCAAATCTTCGCAACGTAAAAACAAAGCAAAGACAGTCGTTGAATGCAACCTGAATTTTACGTGCACATATACTATCTAGTTTGGGACAAACAGCGCTTCCAATTGAGAAATGAAGCAGAATCAACATCTTTACTAGGATCAGACGAGTATTACAAGGCAATATATCGGCCGAGAGCCAAAGTTTGCACAGCCCAGCATAACTTTTTCTCAATCTCACCTTAATACAATCACATCACTTCATACTGCTGTTGCATTACATCCCAAGATTGGTAACTTTAATAGGCAGGGGTAATCTAGAATGGTTCAGGACCACTGGCGGGACGTCAGACGCATCGAAAGCGTTATTATTAAGACTTATTAACAGTGACTTTACGGGATTAAGTTGCAGATCATTGTCTATAGACCCAGCATATATTCTATTCAGATCACTATTAATTCGTGATATGCATTCCTCGAGAAGACCAATAGGCCGATTTAGATACACCTGAACATCATCCCCGTAGAGATTGGTAGATGTAAACGAAGCGTTCAACTCGTCTGGACCGAAATTGCATTTATACTTATCCTTTCGGTAAACTCCGATTGAACGTAGGTTGCTCCATAGCTTTTTGAAGGAATAATATTGACTTTGAGCTTTGTACAATGTTCTTGCCTCGAATATTCTAATATGTTTATAACGCTGATATAGGAACTCACGCTCTACGATGAGATTACGAATTCTCATTGTGAGCCACAGACAGCTTTAACAGCAGAAGATCTCGTCCTAATTGGTATTTACTTATCAAATAAGTATAAGATTAACGACGTTACGTTCTCGACTTTATCATTCACGGAAATGCAATTAAAAATTCTCCACAATGGCAAGATTTGACACTCTTCAAACAAGGATTCTGTATCTTTGCAATTATAGTCACGGAAAGAGAAACTAAGCGAAGGTGGATTTATGTTGAGTGATATGTCAAAGCTCAAGAGAAAGATATCGTGATCCAAAATGCTTGGAGGGCAATTTCCCTGCGTAAGTAACAAGGTTCGAATCAAGCATCGCAGGATTAGATGTATTGTAGAAGGTGGGCATGGTGTTAACCGTGTTAAGATGCAGTGATTGGAACAAATGCGAAAACTGATCAGTAATAACATCCTGCTTATGCAAGCTAACGTTGAAATCTTCACCAACAATAACATTTTCGTAACGTTGGGTTAGGTTTGATATTTTGGTTTCGAATTCGCGTGCGTTATCGCAGCTAAGACATTTAGGGGGACAATACACAAACGTTACCAAGCACTTTTCGGTAGCGAAACTTACCTCCAGACAAACGAATTCAATTTTCTGCACCACCGAGGCAGTAATTCTCTTAGCCCTGAGCCAGTCCCTCACAAAAATTTCTACACCTCCGCCTACACGGCTTTTTCGTTCATTATGAAAAATATTAAAACCTGCAGTAGGTACTAGAGACGATGGTATTATAGCGTTCAGCCACGTTTCGCTGACAAGAATAATGTGTAAAGTATTAATTATCCCTCGTATTTAATGTACAAAAATTTAAGCCCGAAGATCGATTGCAAAAAACGTTAAGCAAAATCCTTACCATGTCCAGCCTAGAACAGTCCCTATCCATACTCGTAAGTATAAAGCCCACCGTCAATGCATCCCGATAATACACCTTCGCTCAAAACTAAGATGAACAAGATGACTATTCAGTCCACCTATATACCTAAGATCCCTCGATGATTTCCCCACTGCCAAAACATTGATTCCTCATCCACCCTAAAACAAATAGAAACAAAGCACAAAGAATCATTCTTCCAAGAACGTAAAAATATAATCTATGCCTGCATCTGCATTCTTCCAAGAATGTAAAAATATAATCTATTCCTGCATCTGTGACATAATTATTTGTCATTTCCACTAGCAGCGTTTTTAGCTGGAAGTTAACAAATTCACGTGAATAATACACTTCCACGCTAAATGCAGTATAACGCAAACTTTTGAGGCAATGTCAACGCCAAGAAGAGAGAATTCATAACGGATGCGGCGGTTATAAAAGCCGACGAGCCGCAGCAGAAAATCTATCTTGGTTCAGAGTTCATCTGATTCGGAGACTAATCCGAGTAACAAAAAGAATATTCCCAACCTCATTATAGAAGATTTATTCTATATTTCAGAGATTAATCTGAAAATCCTATCATTTCCAATCTTCCTGCCCAGACCTAAGCAGAAGATTAATTCTGCGCATAGATTAATCTGCAACATCTCCTGCCCACATCAAAGCAGAAGAATAATTCTGCTGCAGAGATCAATCTGCATCTCTCCGGCTCACATTTACCGAAGAATAATTCTGATGCAGAGACTAATCTGCGCTTCTTCTTTATAGTAGAATATTGCTACACTTCTGCGCACGCGCAGAATACTGTCAGAGACTAATATGACTCCTTTTACTGTCAGCACTTTGCTACCCTTTTACGCTCACGTGCGAGCAAAGGTATTTGGCTGCCGTTGTGCCCTCACGCACCATAAAACGGCTGCTACTTTAAAGAAACCTATTGATTACAATAAACTATATTCAGAGACTAATCTGAATTTGTTTCTCTAAAGAAGCATTTTGCTGCACTTGTGCCCTCACGCACTGGGAGCATCAACATTTTCTTTTTGTTTCATTCTGATGACAGATATCTAATTCTGGTCTTCTTCTCTCTTTACTTCAGAACGAATAAATTAATCAGAACCCGGAGCAGGATTCACCTGGATTTTAATTTGTTTTTATTCTTTATTTTTTTACTTGAAGTTTTTTTTTGAATTGTATAGTAGTTTGTAGGTTAGTTTTAATTTTGGAGCTTTTATTGACTTGAATATATTATGATATAGTTTTAGGAATTTGTGCTGAATTAAATTTTATATTTGAAATATTGAAACTGAGTTGCTCATTACAAACCGGCACTCCCTCCCACGTCCGAGACTAGATCCCGCAATGACTTTACAAAATCGCAGCATTTTACAAATTAATAAATTACTTCAAAGGAAGTATTTGGTTTCAATCATTTATTTGATAAGAGTATAGCAAACTAAAATGTTGTGTACAGCGCTTTGCTTTAAATTAATAAAACTTTGTTTTCAAGACTAAAGATAGAAGTTCCAGCTTACAGCTGTTTCGTTCTAAATTTCCCTACATGGTTCTAAATAATGCTGAATACACCTGAGGTATTACTGCATCGTTTTTGCTCGTTGACTACTGCACATCAGCTCGTGCTCATGTCGTCAAATCAATGAAAGGTAATTGACATTTTGCAAACATGAATTCTCAAAAGAAAGAGTGGCAAGCAAACACAAAAATTCATGTCGTTTTGACGACGTGCTTTCACCATGCATTGTATATTGGGGATAAGAATTTTTGGTTTTGTGCCTCGTATTGGCAACATTTTGTCGCGCTCAGATTGGATCCAGTGATATGCGGTTTTGAACTTGATCTCCAGCATTACAACCAAAGCTATCCAGTCATCACCTCAGTTCGCACAATTCACTTACCTCATACGATATTTTTCAGTATTTTTGTTGTACTTTTTTCTTTCAATGGCATGAGTTCCAGTCGTAAGAGCTCTGCAAATAGGACAATTACCATCTGGAACATCGATTATAGATTGCACGCACTTTGTATGAAATATATGTAGGCATGGTAGAAGTCGTATAATAATTCATATATCTGAAATGTCAAAATGTGTTCACGTGTTACTATAACCATATGTATAATTAAGAATTATTGAGAACAGTTAACGGGATGTAGGTTTAATAAAATTGTATGAACCTGCGGTCAGCTTGTCTTAAAACATGAAAAGTGTTGAATGCTACAAAAAACAATGCATATAACAATACAACTTATTTATTAAAAGAACAGAAAAATAGTATGAAACAATAACAGTTCAGTCTTATAACTTAATACTAATTCTTTGGGTTTAATCTGAAATAAGACAGAGAGAGAAGAGATTAGAGTACGTACAAGAAAGGATCGTAAACGTTATTGCGGTTTACGGTCAATATAAAAAATGGATTTAATACACTTTAATCCAATGTATAGAATTGGAGTAGATGCAATAGTAACTGTAAACGTTAGTGCGATTTACAGTAAGACATTTTCTATATACTTTAATGAGGTGTATAGAAGTAAAGAAGATGTTACAATACTGTAAATGTTAGTGCGGCTTGCAGTCTAATAATTTTTATATACCTTAATGTGGTATATAAAAGTGGAAAGGAACTTGGCAGTTTAATGTGCTACCAAAGATGGCTGGGAAAGGAATGGTGACTGTTAAAGTGCTGCTTCGGCTTTTAACTATAGCCACTCTCGAACCTTACATTCTCGAAAACTTCATTTTTTCATCGAAGTTTCGACAATTCTTTGGTTGTCTGATGCAGCGCCATCTGTTTAGTCATAGGGAGATATTTTGATAGATAAAACTGTCTGGACAGTCCTGGTAAAGAATTTAATTTATTTTTATTATGGTGCAGTTTGATGTACGAATGTACAAAAATTTAAACTGGATTTGTATAGCCGTGAAATTTTCTAAATTACAATTGACGCATTTTGAATTACAATTGATTAATCTGAATTACAATTGGTGGTTGCTGAATTACAGTTGGTGGTTTCTGAATTACAATTGGAAAAGGTGAGGTACAATGTCCTCCTGACTTTCCTGAAACAAATCGACCCGAAGCCAAATATTTATGTCAAACTGTGGCCAATAACCAGTAACAAGACGTATTTTTACTTCCTAAAATCTGATGTATTTCTACATTCAACGCTTTATTTTAATTGCGCAAAGTTCTTATACAAAAGTTGCGTAGTGAGTGCAATAATCTTTTCATGTCAAAATGTCGTCAATAGGTAATGCATTTATAGATCTCTTGTCTTTACATTAAACATAAGAAAAGCCCAGACTCTGTTTATTAAAAAAGAAAAAAAATTTAAAACTTAAGAAAAGCCCAGACTGCTATATATCTATATCAAGTTCGAATCCTAGCGATCTACTTTTTTATAAAAAAAAAAAAAATTAAAAACAAAAGATAAAAATTTAAGAGGATCCAGTTTAAAGAACCGGCAACTTTAGCTAGTATATATTATTTTATTGAATTAAATTTATATTTCTTTTTATTGTACATACTAATTTATTTATAATTTTAATATAACGGAAATTTAAAATTAAAAATTAAGGAAAAATTTTCAAATTTTCCCATTTTCGCGGGAAATCCAGGTTCGACCTCTGTCAACGCTGCAAGGAACTCTGTAGATTTATTTAATAGTGATGTTGATGTTAAAAACTTTTCCAAAGACTTAACACTGATAAGACATGGGCAGTGGTGTGACTTTACTAGAATAATAGCCAATTTCGTAACTTTAAAGCATGTTTGTAATATTTCTAAGTTAAAACCCAATTTGCTAACTTTCCCTTTCTCCCATTAATTTTGTAAACAAAAAATGTTTAAAAATATATATTTTTTAAAAAATCTACTGTGAATGATGATATTTCTAATTTTCTCGATTTAATATGCGGATAAATCAAATGCTGGTATACTTTTGACATTTCTTAGAATGTCGACAGAGAGAATTTCTGTAATTTTCTCATGGATATTTTGACGACGATGTACACTCTAACCTGCCGTAGCAACAATCCCGTTGTCGATTTGATGAAGTATATTCATTAAAAATAATAATCACTTAACACTTTTTAAAATAATTGCGACTAATTGTGATTTTAACAGCTGTTACTTAGTCTTCTCCACACAAAACATACTTCAATTTTATACGATGGTTAAAATGCTACTTTTTGGAGACCGCGTTAAATTTTACTCATACCCGAACTCCATACTAGGCCTTGTATTCAAATAGCTGGTAAAATTTGGACGTATGTTAATTTGGAGAAGACAAAGTTATTTGATTTTACATTTTGGTAAAACAAATTCAACTCTTAAATCAATCTTAGAAATAGGAATGTCAAAATTTTACCACTCATTTAATGCTTCATGCATTAAAATGCCTAGTAAAATGTATGGAGAATTTATAGTATTTATAATCTATTTTATAAAGTGGAAACCTTCAGTTTTTACAGGTGAACTCAGTACTGCACTAGTAAAATCATCAGTAAAATTTATATGGAAATGTCACAATTTACTCAAACTCGATACTAGGCTTAACGCTTTATAGCTAAAAAATATTTACATTTTTCAACAGAAACAACGATAAAATTTAAATCAGTTTCCATTGTTTATGCTCATTTACATTACCAACAGAAAAGGCAACAGCAACGATAATGACACACAGCTAGTATAAGTATAAGTATAGTGGTTCGGATACCATTTACCGTGCTAGGTGACAGACCACATAATAGTTTTTAAAACTTTTAATTTTTGCTTTTGAAGAAAATACGTGCTTTTAAAAAATGTTAACTTGAACTTGGCGTATGTCATAAACTAGTGAATAATTTTATAATTTCCTAAAAAGACATAAGTGAGCAAAAAATCATAAGCTAGATACCTGTAAGTAGCGGTGAAATCATTAAAAAATTGCGTACACCAAAAAAACAATTTGTTTTTTTACCAGGAACAAATTTTTTAATGCCTTTTAGTTAGATTTTTACAAAAACTGCTGTTTACGTACTACCATAAAATCTTACTGTTTCTTAAAGACTAGAATAGCCTTTACCAAAAAACTTATATCATAAGTCTTAGTCTGGCAAGTTTTAGATCTAGTTAATTTTAAGGTTTCTATAATAATAATATTTAAGTTGCTCTAAAAAATGGATTAAAGATTTATGAATACTGTGTGTGAGTGTAGTGCGTGTAGCTATAAATTAACTTAGCTTAGCTTAGATTAGCTTAGTTTGTAAAAAAGGTAAAAAATATTTACAATTAGCTTAGAGGATAATTTATTCCTAGGTTTGTAGAAGTTTATAGGAGCATGTTTGTATGTATTTTGTGTTGACACTGTAGTGGATGATATTAGTGTTATTTGTGTAAATGCAGGAGATTATCTTGTGCAAACAGAAGGTCATTGCCAATTTAGATGGGAGGGAGGGTAGTATTTAATGTTGTTGTACGGGTTATGTAGTTGGTGCTTCTTGCACTAGCGAGTTTTAATGTGGTTTAAGTTTGATAAAAATTGAGTCGCTGTTTTTATAAGAAAAGACTTAACTCTGGCAATTTTGGTTTTATTGTGTGGTCATTGGTTACTCATCCAAGGGTGCCTCTAGGCCTCTTTCAATTAATGTAATTTCATAGTACTATTTTTTCAAATATTCTGATTCTTTTTATCTATGCAGAGCTGATACTGAACCACTAACTAAGTTTAATTTTACAATTAATTTAGAGTTTGGTCTTAGGACTTTATATAGGCTGGAGTAGCAATTAATAGCCTTTTTTAATATGTAATCAATGTGCCGGTAAAAATATAAAATTGCGTTTTTCAAAGGGATATCGGTTTAATTAAAATTTAAATTAAAACTATCCAGGGTATCTCCAGTTATTTCTGGGGGTATTTCTTCTGCTATTGATTCACACTTACTGGTGTTAACTTTTATTTACCATTTTTTTATATAGTTCGATAAAATCCTTAAATATTTGTTAATGCAAGCTCTCACTATGCCCTTATTGAGGTGCCATGTATACTGAAGAATATCATCATTAAAGCATATGATCCCTACTCTGCAATCGCTTTGTTCAGGTTTGGGGATGTCCGAGGGTACACCAGGGAAAAAAACCCAAGTATATATAACCAGTTTAGACGGCTCAGTATGCTGCCTCTGCCACACGGAAACATCATCTTACCCCCAAGTTTTCGTCCGGCAGTGGTAGTGCTCACATTCGAACAAACATTGCAAGCTACATTTAACAATAACAATAACAGTAACCCTATTTTGATGATAATTAAAGTATATCAAGTGCATTTCTCCATAACACGATTGCAAAGAAGTAATCAAACGTTTTTTGTAGGTCTGTTGGACAGCAATTTCATTTCAATGAAATTGCTGAAATTGCTGAAATTGCTTATTGACACTTTTTAACACTTCGATGTTATGGGGAAATGAAAGCATTCTAAAAGTGATTTATATACAGGCATCAAGTCGTTTTTACTTAAGGTAACTTAAGGTCCTCTACCAGACGTGAGGCGACCAAAGATATATCTGAGCTATGGATCTTCAACACGAAAAAATTATACTTAATTCTACAAATCTCGTATAAGTAGCATACTCACCCGTCTAAACTGGATCATACTAACCTCGTACCAGTTTGTTCACCTTAAATTTTACTGATATGCAGTGACACACACACGACACACACGTGGCAGTGTGTTACAGAGAAAACACTACGTTGACCACGCAATATTAATTTTGTGATGAATAGATTTTAATTTACAGTGTAATTTAATAGTTAAAAAAAAAGAATATCTGGAGTCAATTACTTTTTAACAAATAGAAAAGTTATGAAGGCTTTTACGAAAATGTTAAAAATTAAAAAAAAAAAACAGATAACTAAACCGCTTCAAAGGCTGTAGCTGGCGCAGATAGAAATGAATAAGGCATTTTGTACAGCAGGAACCAATACTCTTCAATACGGATTTTTTCTAGATTTACGTTCATTTTCAAAAGTTCTTCAGAATATAAAATCCTATGGATTTGGTTATAATCATTTTTACCATCCGACGAACCGTTGTAGGAATATAAATGAGAAAAAGTACTTTAAAATTTAACAGAGGGGTGACCATACGAATTTACATACGGGTATACATCTAGGTTATCATAAGAATTGGATTTAGACCAATTCTAGATTTTTCCTTAATATACCCTAGATGAAATCTATAGGGTATACTAAGTTTGTCATTCCGTTTATATAGGAATAACGATGGTAGAGTAAAACGGATTGGACAGTCGCACATAATATTAAAAGTTATTTTGATTTTCGCATGTCCATCCGTCTGTCCGCCCATCTGTCCGTCTGTTCGTCCGTTCTCACGATAATTCCAGATTGCATTCACTTAGAGAGCTGAAACTTTTCACACGGGCTTTTTTAAGAAAAGTAAATATAAGTTTGAAAATGCGATAAATGGGGCACCTCCTCCGTAGGGTTGCCATTCAAAAATTTCGATTTTCACTATATATTTCAGCACTGCCTGAGAGCACGTAGACGTGGAGAGTTCAAATTTTGTCCACGGCGTTTTCATAAATATAATAAATATAATTTCAAAAATGTGTTAATTCGGGCAACCCCTTCTTGGTGTTGCCATATAAAAATATTCTGAAAACGATCAGTTTGGACCTTTTTATATTACTCTTCTTCAGAATATGAAATCCTATCAAATTTATCATAATCATTTTTGCTGTCCGACGAAAAACCAATTCAACAATCAAACTTACAGACAGAGCCAGATATACGAAATTACATACGGCCATTCATCTAGAGGGTATTGTAAGAATTGGTCTTACACCAATTCTAGATTTTTTACTTGCTTAAATTATCACCGTTTCGTTCAATATCTGACTGGTTAAAGTCAAGACAATAGCTTTATTACTAAGATAAGATCAGACATTTTTCTTCGTTTAAAAAAATCCACACAAAAGAATAGGTAAGAAAATTTCCGTAAATATTCATTGGCAGTAATTAATATCCATTTACGAGATAATATATAAATTTGTGGAGAGATTAACAACGTAAATATGACACTACAATTGGTTTTTTCCATTAAATCCAAATACGTGCGCCAAAAACCGATCGCCATCAGCGAACAAAAAGCTTTCAAAAGCTAATATTTCTTAAATTAATTACTCAATAACTCGCTGAAAGGCATCCCAATGCAATGGCCTTTAAGTAGGCAGGACTCTGTTGCCTTCAGCGAATTTAATTGACCATTGGAATTTGGTATGTCGATGGAGCTTGAACCCAGACCCATAGATATGTAATACAACTTGCTATCAATTAAGTCACCGACAGAATGACTTGTAAGCAATTTCGGTCTGGTTAGAAAAATGTAGGTCTCACAATCGGGTACAGAATCAGGAAAGGTTTCATATTACAATCAAAAATTGTAAGAACAAAGTGATAAATTTTTCAAAGTTTTTGGTGTGCTTTCTAAAAATTCATTTCATACTTTCTTCAAATGATTTCATAAAAATTTTCAAAGAATTGCTCAAAATTATTTCAGATGATTATACTTAATAATATTATGTATGTATGTATATACCTAGGTAGGCACATAAATAAATAAATTAGAAAATGTGTTCAAATATTTTAAGGTACAGTCATACATCTACTTACACTTAACGATTATTACAAAGACAAAATTATCCAACTCTACGAAAATACTTGAAATTAAAATCACACTCGCGTTTGGAAGGGAAAGGACCCGGCAATTAATTAGGCAAGAGCGACACGTTGGAACCATTATTGGTGTAGTAAAGTTACGACATATTGTTGTGTTTATGGAGGTTGTCTTCATTCAGGAGCATGTTTTCTGTTATTAGCACAATCTCTAAGATAATTAGTAAGGGGGCAATTGTGAAAGCATTTCTGCTAGGGATAATTAATTCATCCTGAAAGAATAAAAGGCAGAGCTATAATAATTACAATCCCAAAACATGTGCACAGCTTGCTGCTACCTATGTACTCTTTTATGTAAAATAATAATAAAAAAAATTTAATGAATTGGAAAATAATGTGTGCAAATTATGTTTATTTTGTGTCCTTGGTACAGATATCAGCAGATTGTCTAGAAGTAAGAACTCTGTTCATATACAGTTTCTACGTGATAAAATAAGTACCTATAGTTTTTTGTTCTAAGGTACACTATACAGTAGGAGTGGAATAAAATAGAGACCGTAACTGTGACTTTTTGGAAAAGACTTGAAATAATAGATAAAATTTAACTTTTATTTTTAGTTCTATAGTAGTTATTTATTAAATGTATTTTTTCTAGACAGTCATAACTGTTACCGAAGACTTTTATTTATTAAAGTATTATTATAAAAGTCCCACAAGACTTTTTTTAAGTCTTAAAAGACTTCTACACTTTTAGCTCAGTGCTAAGAATTATCATAGACTTTAATTAATAAAAGTTTCTTCATGAGATCTTCAAAAGACCTTTAATCCTTTAGTCTCAAGAAAACTTTATCAGAAGACTTTTATAAATTTCCGTCAGTCCATAACTGTTACCGGAGACTTTTATCATATATGGCACAAAAACTAGATGTCGCATGGCATACTAGAGCAGAGTATATTGTGAAATGGGTAGTACATTCTGGAATGGACTATAACATGTTAACATAGCAGTTTTGTATACATTTGATCGACTTCCTCAATACTTCAGATATGAAAAAATATTAATCACAAGACGTACATATACATCATTTCAAATGTTGTGGTCCATTCTGAAATGGACCACCCAGCCATATAAATTTTGTATCCTTTTTTCTTGTGCAATCTATGCTTTTATTCACTTAAGTCCCAGTCTCAGAAGAGGTTTATCTTTTCAATTTTTCGATAATAGTCTGATCGGGACTTTTATATTTTACACTCAGTTATAAGAGTTATAGAAGACTTTTACTTATTAAGGTCTCATAATGGAACACAGATCTTGGTATTTAATTTTGCTACTATATATGTGTATATATTATACTTTTAGCAATTATTAAGTATTTGCCATTCCATTCAACCTTGAGAATAAAAGAAATTGATAAAATGTATATAAATTATAAGAACAGAACAAGACTGTCCTCTTTGTTTAGAGAATGAATTTATTAGTAATAATTTTCTGCATTTATATGTTAATTACAGAAGTTAGAAATGGCTTAAACTGTAAAACGTTTATATAAATATCGGCTAAAAAGAACCGAAAGATTACGCAGCTTACACTGATCCGATTCTAAATACCTACTCCCAAAATTTTCCCACAAAACGTCAAGGGCGGATCCAGACATTGAAAATAAAAAAGATATCAATTACTTACATATATTATATTACTTAGCGAAAGGTTAAATTTATAGAAACATGTAGTTTAGGCAAATTGTTCAAAATAGACAAGAAAATTGCGAAGTAGTTGAAACGTTTAAAAATATTTATATTTCAAGAAACCAAACTTTGGAGAGAAATTTTGCATCAAAAATCAATGATTCGCTTGTTGTGCCGCACTAATACAACAGCAACAAGATATATCTTGTTTAGAGAGGTCCGAAAATTTTCGTAAAACACCTGATTTCATTCTTGATTTATCTGCCGGTGAGAACAAGTATATTAACGCTTTGGAACCGACATTTCAGTTTTGTTCTCTAAATCGGTGCCGCAGCTGTGGCGGAATGATCTTGTTTTGTGTGCACAACACGATCAAGTAGCAGTAGGTATATATGATCCCATACTTGACCATTAAAGTGACAATAGTTCAATCTCAGAATACTCGTGGGTGCAGTTGCAGGAGATAAGTTATAATACCGATTCCGGTGCTGGCGCAAGAAATATTGTACCTCTGATGGGGTTGAATTTTCATCATTGAAAGTTTTCGCTGTATTACCCAATTGAATTTTTTTTTTGCAAGAGTTTGAAAATCTTTAATTTTGCGTTCTCAACTAGGTACATAATCACTGATGGATGGAGAAGGGGCCAGTAAGATTGTATGTTTCCGTGTAATTTTTGGGTTTCCGCCGAAGAAATTTTTTTTTTTTTATTTTGCCTGTGCCTGGGTTTATGAAAAAGATATTTTAAGTTTCTGATGAGCGATCAAGAGAACAAGGAAATCAACGTCCTCGCAAATGTTCGCCATTGTTCGACTTATCTAATGCGGTCTTAACAATAAGTATTACAACGAACCCTTTATTTTGGGGAAATTTCGTTAACAAACAATGAAATCAGTCCACCAACTGAACATTTTTCCCTCGACGCATCCAGGTACCCACTTCCTGCAAATAAACAAAAAAAATCCACAAAGAATCACTCAACAGGAACAAAAACTCAAATACTTATCTGATAATTAAAAGGCTGCTGTCCTCTAATTCTTTCATCAAATTCCACAAAGATCCCTCGATGACGTCACAAGCTGAAAAGAACAAAATATTAGCAAACAATTAATTAAATTCAAAAAAACACTGCAAAACTTTCCTGAAAAAACATGATCTCCATGTACAAACAATAAACACAAATTGACATGACAGTCAACTGACAGTACATCAACCAGATGTTCTCGTAGCAGCAACTGGTACAAACCACGCTATGGCAATGCCATGAGGAGTATATCACATGACCAACCTCAGCAGCTATAAAAATGCGGCGAACGATAGCAAAATCACCCATTTCCAAATCAGAGTTGATCTGATCAAGTCCGAAGCCTTGGAGTCTGTTCTGAGCAAAATCCTTATCCAAACCAGAAGTTAATTCTGAAATCCCATTGTTCAGTCCTCACACATACATCACAAGATATGTTGTCATCCACGATGAATATTCTACCAACGTGTCAATTCCACCGATATTTTTCCTTGTTGATTAGTATATTTCCTAAAATATAAAATAAAAGAAACACAAAGAACCAAGTTCTGAAACCATAAACAAAAATACTTATGTGATAATTTTCACATTTCCATCAGAAATGCTCGCCTAAATTAGCTCAAACTAAACATCCACTAGAACCCTGGGGAGCTGCAGTTCACCTAAAAGCAATCGAAATTAATTAATAAAATAAATAAATCAATATAAAAATGCAGGAAAGCATACTTACCTTCTAATATTTACATTTTGTGATGACAGCAAATGACATTACGTCAGCCAGCTGTCTGTGGTACATTCAGACATCGCATCAATCGTTGCTAGGGCAACACCAAGAGGCGAGAGAGACGTAACTGGTTACAGCGGCTATATAAAGCCCATGAAATTCAGTAGATGGCACCATTCTTTTGGCAGAGTTGATCTGTATCAGAGCTAATCTGAGTAAAAAGAATCGTGCTTCTTACCTTTTTCCACAGAAGATAATTCTGGTCAGGGATAACCTGAATTTGCTTTCCTATCATACAGAAGATAATTCTGGTTAGGAATAACCTGAATTTCCTATCATACAGAAGATAATTCTGGTCAGGGATAACCTGAATTTTTTATTATACAGAAGATAATTCTGATCAGGGATAACCTGAGCTTCTTATACAGAAGATAATTCTGATCAGGGATAACCAGAGCTTCACATCCTTTTACACAGAAGATAATTCTGGTCAGACAAATCTGAGTCTGAATTTTTTGTCACAGAAGTTTTTTACTTCCTTGTGCCCACACGTACCATAAGTCTGACCAGAGACAAATCTGAGCCTGAATCTATTCATAGAAGTTTTTTTACTTTCTTGAGCCCACACGTACCATAATTCGGAGCAGAGATAAATCTGAGTGTCTAATTATTTCCTTGTGCCCTCATGCACCAACAAGGCATGTTGCAATTACTAAATATTGAAATTTAATTTGATGACAGTTGCTCAGATCTTCTTCTTCCTTTTTTTCAGAAGTAAAGCAAGCAACGAGGTGCATCATTTTTTTTAATTTTAATTTTTAATTTGTTGAATTTTATAGTGAATTGTACTAGTTTGTAGCTTAACTTTACATTGAATTATTTTATATTGAAACTGAATTGTGATATTAGGTTAAGTAAAATTGAATTTTTGAATAATAGTATTATTTGAATTTTAAAACTGAGTTTTCCATCAGAAACCGGCACTCCCTTCCTTACGTTCGAGACTAGATCTTACATTGGTCCTTCGAGCCGGATAACTCAGTCGAATCAAATATAAAATTTAATACATTGCTTAATACTATCACGTGATTCAAGCCTCTCTATACAAAATGCCTACAGATGATGAAGGCAGTATATCTGACGCCGGGGACGAAACCATTAGCTCAATATTAGAGTTGGTTGAGTCTCAAAAAAAGGTCGACGATGTAATGGAAGACCTATTTAGAAGGCATCAAAGAGAAGGTAAAATGAAAACTGTTAAATCGACAGAAAACGCCTGCAAACGTTCACCTAATATTGGAAAGAATTCCAAACGCGGCATAGGGTAATTCAAAAGAGAGCGACAAAGGAAGATCGGAAATTAGAATATTTCACGAAAGAGACATTAAGTGATGTACAGGAGAATTATATTGAAAAAGCAGCAAGCATGGAAGAGGATATAGACAAACTAACAACAACGCCTGTCAACAATCCTCCTCAGACTCAGACATCACATGCTAGCACAAATTCATGTAATAATGAAAGACTCCCCAGAATTAAACTTCCCACCTTCAATGGAGAATACTCTACGTGGATTTCATTCCACGATTTATTTAATTCGGTTATTCATAAAAACAATAATTTAAGAGACGTTGACAAATTGTATTTCTTAAAAACAAATCTAGCAGGAGAAGCTGAAAAGTTGCTCAGGCACTATGAAGTATGCGACGCAAATTATAAACCAGCTTGGCAACTCCTAAAGGAACGCTACTCAAATAAGCGAATCGTAGTCAACGTACAACTGAAAAAATTATTGTCTCTCCCAACCGCAAATCATGATACTGCCGAGAGTATCAAAAGACTACTAGACAACATAACAGAAGCACTATTAGCATTACAAAATTAAGGTATAGAAACAAATAACTGGGATCCAATAATAATATATTTAACGGTGCAAAAATTGCACCCCGACACTCATCAAATATGGGAACAGAGCTTACATAATAGCACTGACTTACCAGAATTAAAGACACTCACAAAATTCCTAGAGTCTCGCTTCAGAACTCTAGAAATGATAGGAAACAAAAATATGTCGTCAAATACGGCACAGAGTAAACCATTCTCACCAAAACCAACTTATGGATTCTTGAATAGAAGCCAAAGTTCAATACCAAAGCACCCACCTACAAAAAGGTCTTCTTGCAGCCATTGCAAAGGTGACCATATCATATTTCACTGTCCAACCTTTAGGAATATGAACACCCGACAACGACATGAAGTTGTCACAAATAAGCATTTATGCAAAATTTGCTTATCACCCAATCACCTAACCTTAAATTGCACAAGCAATAAAAGGTGTTACCACTGTAACAAAAGTCACAATACTCTGCTCCATTATGAGCAAAACAATTCAGTGACAAATTCAACAAATGAATCCACCCAATATTCCATATGGATATTGAACCAAGCACTCCCTTAGCTTGTAGAAATGACGAAAAACAAGTTCAAAATTTTCTAACTGCCAATATGAAAAGAGCTCTCCTCTCTACAGCGCTAATAAACGTCACCTCACCATCTGGAAGCACAATGACATTTCGAGCATTAATAGACTCTGGATCTCAAGTGTCTATCTATTATGACCGAAAAGGCCTTTAAACTATTACAGCTTAAAGGACCTCAAACTATCCAAGAATTAATTGGACTTGGCACAACTCCCACCAATACAGCCGTTCAGCAAGCCACAGTCACAATTAATTCTCTACACAACAATTTTGAAATAGCAAGCAACATGCTCGTGATAGGAAAAATCACAGACTCGCTGCCTACCAATACGATTAAGGTGTCAAATTGGAAACACATTAAAAATCTCCCATTAGCAGATCCCACCTTCTCGATTCCAGGAAAAGTTGACATACTTCTTGGAGCAGAGGTTTACGCCGCCATTATTAAAAATGGAATTAGAAGAGGATCTAGCAATACACCCACAGCCCAAACACTGAACTAGGCTGGTTTCTGGTCGGAGGAGTATAAATATATGAATATATGAATATAAAGAGCACGACTACGAATGTGCTGTCTACCTACACTACAACAAACCCCAAGTTGAACAAAAAATCAAAAAGAATTTGGAAACACACTACTACGCCAACATTCACACCGAAAGATCAGTTCTACAAGGGATCAAGACAATGCCTGCCGCCCGAGAAATATGAATATGTATCCATCAAGACGCATAATACACCTGAACACCACAGTTCTCAGAGAAAAATCTGGAAAAGTACACCAAATGAAGCAACAAAGTACTGCACAAAATGGAAAAATAAAACAAAGGTATCGCCATCTCGTTCAGCGTGCACACAAACTGAGCCCAATCATACAGAGATTAAAACTCTCACCACTAGATGGCACCAATATAGTCTAAAATCTACTTCTCACCGTGGACCAGTAATACTAAAGAATGATATTTTCCCCAATGACACAATCTGGAGTAAATTATGTCAGACCTTTTATTCCTCTGCCAAAAAATGCTACAAAAAATATTCTCACTCGTCCACTCTCTAAAATCTGTCCTCTCCCATTCACAAACATTTCCTGACAATCAAATATCCCCACCAAAATCTATTGCTCTCTGGCAGTCCTAAATTCCAAAACACCCGTTATATTCAAATATAAACCATTCCAAAATCCGCCAAAAGTCACTTCAAGTTTGAAAGTTGACAAGTGCGCGCAGTGGTTTTTCTTTTTGAGTTCGTTTATATTTTTTCATTTCTTCATTTGTTTTATTCTACCATGGATGAGTTATTGGAGATTTTCAACTCAGAATCTTTGGATTCTGTGGATGCTGGCCTATCTCAAACTACACCAGAATTATTGGCTCCCTTCAAGCCAATCAGGCCTATGAGCCCTCTGCCTCCAACACCTAAAAAGGAGCGGAGAATGAAATCGGTTGTTACTCGGCCAATACCAGTGCATTCATCACCTATAAAGCGAAAGATAAGGCCATTTGAGGCACAAGAGGCATCTCCATCGATAAATGATAGAAGAGGGATGCCCATGTCCAAGGAAGTACTGAGGTTCAAACATGAGCCAACCTGAAGTCATCCTGTAATTCGGAAGGCTACTAAGCCGAAACCTATCCCGACAATGACAAACACATGTCCCGCAGGTCCCCGCAGGCCCCCACATGACTGTGCCCACAGTCAAATATCAGTCAAGCATACCATCTCAACGCAACAACAAGGTCAAACCAACTACAGATGTGCCAAGAAAACTAATGCCTAATTTGCATGATCAGCACCAATCGCCTATCAAGAGTGCATCAAGTCCGCAGATACCTTTCAACATCAGAAAGAAAGAGGCAAATTGGTTCATGAAGAAAAATGACAACACTATACCGAGTCTTCCTGGGGATTTGCATCAAATAATACCCACTGAAACAAGGAAATCTCTTGATACGAAACTCACTAAACCTTCTACAGAAATAAGTAGATCAACTACTAAAAGCGCTGTTAAAACGATAGACAGACCGAATGAAACAACTTCTATGAACACAAAGCAAAGCTTCATACCAACTGCAATAAGGGTACCAGAAGCTACATCAATTATGACAGCTGTACAAACTCCTAGTGCAACTCGCACTCCAAACAAAATACCGGCTGACCTCCTGAAGCAGTTATGGACTACCCCTGACATCATACAAGTACTACAAACATCAGATGTACCATGGGATGAGATTCGTGAAGCAAAAACATTCTTCAAAATCACTCTGCCAGGTGGAATCGATCTAAAAATGAAGCGAAAAAGAGACAGACTCCACTTCTTAAAGTAAAACTCAGTAAGTTGTTATACATTTTGTGAATTTATTATTTTTTTGAGGCGGGAGGATGTTCAGTCCTCACACATATATCACAAGTTATGTTGTCATCCCACGATGAATATTCTACCAACGTGTCAATTCCTCCGATACTTTTCCTTGTTGATGAGTATATTTCCTAAAATATAAAATAAAAGAAACACAAAGAACCAAGTTCTGAAACCATAAACAAAAATACTTATCTGATAATTTTCACATTTCCATCAGAAATGCTCGCCTAATGGTCCTTCGTGCCGCAAAACTGAGTTATCCTCTGAACCGGCTCTCCTCCCTCTCGAACGAGACTAGGTCTCACACCCATATAGAAGTTAATTCTACACCAACAAATTGAGGTTGACTCAATCCTAAAACAGAAGTTAATTCTGGCTGTCACAAATTGAGGTTGACTCAATCCTAAAACAGAAGTTAATTCTGGCCAAACAAATATTTGAAGTTAACTCAATCCTTATACAGAAGTTGATTCTGGAATATCTAAAACAAATACATTTCTTGAGATTGACTCAAAGTACGTCGGCTACGAGTTAATCCTAAGGATTGCAAATTGAGGTTAACTCAAGCAATTTCACCCAGGAGTTAATCCGAAGGTGTAGTCATCTTTATACAAAAGTGATTCTATTTTCAGAGGTTAACTCTGCAATAAATACATTCAGAAGTTAAATCTGATCAAAGTGGAAGTAACTTCCATCCCACACGTAGCAGTACTCAATTCGCTGCACTCGTAAAAGCGCAAAAGACTAAACGTCACAAGTGCCATCATTGCTATTCCATACGCAGCAACATTCCGGTTTGCTGTAGCTAAAAAGGTACGCATACGATAAACGTCATTAGTGCTGCTTTCATAACCTCAGGTACCAGCACGCTAAAAACTGCTCTCTAGAAGCAGACTAGTTGGTTGCGTCACTTATAGCAGCAATTCTAGTTGCTATATTCGTGAGAACATACACGCCATTATCACAACTCGACTGCCCTAACGTAGCAGTTCGAGCAAAACACTACCCAACTGACCTCACGTAGCAGTTCGAGATAAATGTACCAATATTTGAGAACAGAGTAAAACTTCTCTCATAAAAACATCCATCTCGTGCCAACATAGTAACGTAGACTCTTCTTCTTCATTACAGGAGTAAGGAAAGTGCAACGCAGCACGGACCATTGCTACACCGCCATTTTAATTGGATTTGTTTTATTTGAAGTTTTTATTAGGTATTCAATGTTATGGAACTTGTGAATTTTAAATTTGTATTAAGTCTGAATTAAGAATGAAATGTGATATAGCTGTAAGAAAAATTGAATTAGCACGATGAGAAAATAAAATTTTATGCTTTGAATTTAAAAACTTAGTTATCTATCAAAACCGGCACCCCCGTCAAACACATTAATAATATAGTCCACTACAGAGAATTTTCACTATGTAATGCTCGGGACTCGTCGGATTCTGAAATAGAATATGTTTTTGTTTAAGAACACAAAGTCACAAGGACTTCGCAATTTTCTTGGCTATTTGACGAATTTCAGTACAATTTGCCTGTATTAATGAGCACAATGTTAACAATGTCACATAATATATAGACAGGTGAAATATAAGACTGAATGAATTTGATACAATACAAATTTTGGCACACCTGTACATAATTTTAAACAATAAGAATCTAAGAAATAAATTTTGGGAAAAACTATATCAGTAAAAGTTTTCATGAAGTATTTACGAAAGCTGTCGTAAAATCACGAACTGAAATATTTTCTGGAATACTTTCCATGTTGAAAATTTTATAAATTCCCTCAAGCTAAGAAAATTGCTCACGATCCGCCATAGGGCTAACATACACCCTTCAGCACGAGGCGGGAGGATTTTCTTCTCCTTGTGCATAGACGTACCATCACAATAATTTTGCTCCGCTGTAGTACCATAAACGATTACCGAGTTTAATTGTGTATGTATTCAAACAAGTTACAGTTTTGATACAAACAATAACTGTATCTCAAATTGCCGTGTCCCAAAACAACCACACCCAAGAATAAATCACGATAACTTTCTTTGAATAACGAAACTTGACTCCACTATCGCAAGTACTGAATAACTAACGGCACCCGCCAGACCAATCTATGGTCTTTTATGTCCCATATTCGGAAGTAAGCTTTGCTCACTACGCGGATATGTAAACAAAACGTCACAACCGTGTCGTTTGTTCTACCAGGTTGCAGCACCTGAGTCGCTTAGTAGTAAACAATCACTTTACATAATAATTACCATGCCAGGTTAATTATTATTGTAATCGCCGATTGCTCCACTAAGCGCTCATCGCAGCCAGCTGTTGGGTTAATTAGTAAAATAACCGACGGCTGCAGAATAATTCCATGCGAGGTAATTGTTTAGCAATCGCTGCGGGAAGAGTCTTCCGTATATTGGACAATATCAGTAATTATAATTTAATTATTATATTATCGTCTTAAATCGCTGATAAAGAACTTCACAGCCGTCCAATAAGATATTTTGCATTTTTAAAATGACCGAAACTATTTCCATGCCAAAGTGGTCCATGATCAGCGTTGACATACAGGGCGGAGCGCTAGTACCTCGGCTAGTACGGCAGAGTTATTGGGGTGATGCCGCGATCCATAATACAAAAATATTCGTGCCTTCAACAAAAAGAGCACACAATCCTGTCCTGAAAGGACCCTTACACCACTTATCTTTACTTAAATTGAAGCCATAGTTGTGATAGTCTTCGACCGTGTCCCATCCGCCCAATGCCACTGTGGGTAATATTTTTACAGTGTCCTTAAAATGACTTGCCAGACGCAGTAGCTGAACTTTTCAACCCTTCATCAGGAGAGGGTCTGGGAGAGTGAAGGAAGAAATAAAGACACTTCTAGTAGCTGTTTACGTTATAATCCATGCTATTCACACAAAAGTATCTATAAAAGTAACTCCTTTCATCTCTTTATCGCATACTCCTAAGTGAAAAGTATCCTATCAATACTAAGAATATAGACTGAACCTAAGATCGGTAGCGTTCGGGCCACTTTCTGACTGGACTTCAAGTCTACATGGTTAATTATAAACGAAGTATTACGCTTATATGGATATAAATGTGCCTATACTTTCTTTTCCTATATTTGTTGTGGGAGTATTCACTTAAGTTACAATAATAAATTTTCATGAGTTATTTAAATTGACTCAATATATATATATATATAATATATATATATATAATAAAGAACAAAAAAAACATGTATGTATATAAGAAATAACAAACTACTGTACACTAACAAACAAATGAACAAATAAATAATAAATGGAATAAATACATAGCAAAATACACAATTACAATTTCATAAGAATCTGGTTCAAGTAAAGGACTTTTATTTGTAAAATCTATTTGTTTGTTCAGCAAGATCCCCGCCGTTAAGTTTTGAATTTTTAAAATTTCGTACTTATCTAGTAAATGTCCGCCGCACAATCTATGCTACAATTCCAAGTTACCTACCTTGCACTTGTGTCCTGTGTCAATCAAGTGTTTTGCCAAACCAGATGTATTTTTTTGTTGTTCTTTTTTATAGTCTTCAAAAGTAAAAAGATTAACTGGCGCCCGAGCAGGGACCGGTGTAAAAAGTGTGAAGAGTGTAAAATATCAGGATAAACAAACCTGAAGGATTAATTAGCAAGGGGACAAACAAGCTCATACTTATAAATAACCTAGGATAACCACGCCTGGAAAATCCGACACTCAAATAGATCGGATAACCAAAACCAACTCTATACCAGCACACAGCACCGGATAATCCAAAAAAGTTGCGAACCCCGTATCTTATTATTTTTATGTAAGTTAGAAACTTAAGAAAATTAATTGAAAAAATAATTTAAATAAACAACTGAAATAAGATAACCAAAGTGAAGAAAAATTTATTTATTAAAATAAAAGTAAAGAAATTTTGCAGTTTAGTGGACAAATTTTTATTGATTTATAGAAAAACTCTAATTGCAATCATAGATCGTAAGAAAATAACTTTTTCATTTGCTTGAAACAAAAACATAATAGATTCTACAAATAAAAATAAAAATATTCTCCATTAAATTCAAACTAATTTCAATAGATAATAGTGCAAGAAATTTTTTACAAAAATTATTAATTTTTATTGATTTTACGAATTATAGTGAATTGATTTTCGGATATTAGTGAACAAAGTTTATTGATTTGATTGTAACTAATACTAATTGATTTTATTGAATTATATTGAAATAAATTTTTATTGATCGAAACTATTTGAAACTGATTTTACGAATCTTAGTGAATTGATTTCACATATGGTAGTGAAATAAATTTTTGATGAACGAAATTTGAATTGATTTTACGAATTATAGTTGTTCAGTCAACATATATAATCCCGCGATGAGTCCTTGGTTCATCCCCAGATATACACCTAAAAACGATAAAAAACAAAAACACAAAGAATCTTATCTTAAAATAATTTAAAACAAAAAAATACTTATCTGAGGCTAGGGAACTTCCTCCCTTCAATCCAAAAGCCGTCCCTAAAACTTCCTCCACTATTTTTTTCACCTGAAAATAAACAAAAACTCTTATAAATAACTAATAAATAGAATAAATATAACAATCTTACCAAAAAATTCCTACCGCAGTATATTTTACACATTGACATATCAAAAATGTCAACATATCACTATATGTTCTCGCCTTCGGCCGCAGTCAGAGTTCAGTGCAGCGTTAATGGTCCCATAATGACGTCAATGTGTGACGCCGCCGCCGTCAAAGTTTAAAAAAACCTTGAAAACGAACGTTTGCCCAAGGCAACCCCATCATGAAACCAAAAACCTAGCGGTTCGCTGCGGCTATAAAAAGGGCGACGAGCTGCAGCAGAAACACCCATTCCCAATTCAGAATTTGATCTGAAAACATCAGAATTTACTCTGATTTTCCAAAATTATCCAATCCAAATCTTGTTTCCATCCCCACACCTAAGTTGGAATTTACTCCTACTGCAGAAATTTAATTCTGCTAATTTCCATCCCACACTTAAGTAGGAATTTACTCCTACTGCAGAAATTTAATTCTGCTAATTCCATCCCACACCTAAGTAGGAATTTACTCCTATTGTAGAAATTTAATTCTGCTTTATTTTTCATCTCCCCACCTGAGTAGGAATTTACCTCCTACTGCAGAAATTTACTTCTGCATTAATCTCTATCAGTCATCTCAGTAGGAATTTACTCCTATTTACTTCACCTAAGCAGGAATCTACTCTTGCTGCAGAAATATACTTCTATCGGAATTATAATTATTTTTTTTCATTACTGCTACCGTGCTTATACGTGTAGCACAAAACTTCTATTGAATTAACAGTGGATTTTCTTCTCTTTCTTTCAGAAGTAAAGGGAGCCAATCTCTGTGGGCAGCATTTTTTTGTGAATTTTATTGAAACTCTTATTATTGAAATTAGTTTAACTTAGGATAGTAAAAGTGGTTGAATTTTTATTTGAAGTATATATTATAGTAGTAGGTTAAGAAAATTGAATTTGTGATAATAGTTTGTAAGCAATATATAGAATAAAAAAATTTTATATTTGAAATTTATAAAGTTGAGTTATCTTTCGCAAACCGGCCACCCCCCTCTAGCTTGAGCACAGATCTCACATTGGTCCTTCAAAGCCGGATAACTCAGCTATTCAAATATAAAGTTAAGAAAAATATTGCTTATCATATCACGTGATTCAAGCCTTTCCATACAAAATGTCGAAAGATGGCGAATCCATTTCATCTGACTTTGGTGACGAAACCATTGACTCTGTGTCAGAGTTGGTACAGTCCCAAAAAGAAGTCAAAGATTTAATGGAAAGACTTACTTAGAAGGCATCAAAGAGATGGAAAAAAAGAAACACTGTCAAATCGACAGAAAAAACGCCTACAAACGTTCACCGAGTATTGGAAAGAATTCCAAACTCGGTACAGGTCCATACAAAAGAGAGTAACAAAAGAAAATCTCCAATTAGAATATTTCACCAAAAAAAATGTTCAGCGAGGTTCAGGAATACTACATTGAGAAAGCGGAAAGCATGGAAGAGGATATAGAGCGAGGTTCAGGAATACTACATTGAGAAAGCGGAAAGCATGGAAGAGGATATAGGCAAACTAACACCAACGCCTGTCAACAATCCTCCTCAGACTCAGACATCACATGCTAGCACATATTTATGTAATACTGAAAGACTCCCCAGAATTAAACTTCCCACCTTTAATGGAGAATACTCTACGTGGCTTTCATTCCACGATTTATTCAATTCGGTTATAAATAAGAACAATAATTTAAGAGACGTTGACAAATTATAATTTCTAAAGACAAATTTAATAGGAGAGGCTGAAAAATTGCTCAGACATTACGAAGTATGCGATGCAAACTACCGGCCAGCTTGGCGGCTCTTAAAGAACGCTATTCAAATCAGCGAATATTGGTTAACGTACAATTAAAAAAATTATAGTCTCTCCCTCCTATAAACCATGATACCGCTAAAAATAATAAAAGACTATTAGACAATATAACCGAAGCATTATTAGCACTACAATACCTAGAAGTAGAAACAAAGAATTAGGATCCACTGATCATATACTTGACAGTGCAAAAAATTCACCCGAACACACATCAATTATGGGAGCAAAGTTTACAGAGTAGCACAGACCTACCTGAACTAAAAACTTTAACCAAATTTCTAGAGTCTCGCTTCCGAACTCTAGAAATGATTGGAAACAAGATTACGTCATCCAATATGACACAGAGAAAACCATTCTCACCCAAACCTACATATGGTCTCTTGAAGAGAAATAAAATTTCAGCACCAAATCACCCATCTACCAAAAAGTCCTCTTGCAGCCATTGCAAGGGTGACCATATTATATTTCACTGCCCAACATTTAGAAATATGAGCACCCGGCAACGACATGAAATTGTCACAAGTAAGCATTTATGCAAAAATTGCTTATCTCCCAACCACACAACCTCAAATTGCACTAGCAATAAAAAGTGTTATCATTGTCAGAAAAATCATAACACATTGCTCCACTCCAATGCACGACTACGACTGTGCTATCCACCTATACCACAACAAACGTTGAGTCAAACAACAAATCAAAAAGAGTTTGTAAATGCACCAATACGTCAACAATATCACCAAAAGATAGACTGCATACAGTAGCAGGACAACGCCTACCTCCGAAAAATATGAATCCTTCAAAATTCATAATACACTTGAACATCAAGAGTACCAGAGAAAAAACTGGAGAAATGCTTCAAGTAAAGCAGTAAAACACTATGCCTTAAGCACACTCTCCACCATTAGTACAAAGAGAAGAAATACGTCAAAACTATCGCCATATCAATCAGTTTCAAATACAACTCTAGCAATGCAAGCTGAACTTAATCATAGGGAGACTAAGAATCTCAGTACTAGATGGCGCCACTATAGTCCAAAACCTTCCATGCAAGAAAATACTAATTCCCTAGCGACACAAACTAAAACAAAATATCTCCATACTTTGCATAAAAAACACAAGTGGAAGAACGAGAAAGAAAAGCTAAACAGAAAATAGGTACTCTCTTCCAATGAAAGAAACCAATATCAAAATGTGTTTTAACATACACACCTGAAAAATAATTTCAAAATCCCCACCACAATCCATTACTCTCTGGCATTACTAAATATCAAAACTTGTGGTTATATTTAAATCCGCCAAAATTCACATCAGTTTCGAAAGTTGTCAAGTGTATATTAGTGCGGTCAAGTTTCAAATTCAGTTTTTTTTTTCTTTTTTTACTTTTTGGTTTTCCTTGTTTATTATTAATGGAAGAAATACTCGAAATTTTAAATCCAGAATCTCTAGATTCCATGGATGCAGGCTTGTCAGCTACACCACCAGAGCTTTTGACTTCATTTAAGCTAATTAGGCCAGTGAACCAATTGCCACCAACGCCAAAGAAGACACGGCAAATCAAATCGGCCATAATTCGGCCCCCGCCTCACGAGGTCATGCCTGTGAAAAAACCCCTCCGGCCATTTGAGTCAAGGCCAGCTGCACCCCAAATAAGAAGCCGTCAACAGGGATCCAAGCCAAACGACAGTTTCAAGTTCAAGCCAAGGCTAAGCGAACTTATCCCAGAAGTTCGTATCCCGACAATGCCCCGAATGCCTACCAAAAGTGCAGAGTCAGCCTGTAAAAACGACACAACAGGTCCTAAGGCAGCAACAAACAATGAACCGGCAATAAGAAAGAGCGATCAAACACTCCAAAATGCTATATTAGAGCCTCCAATACAGTTCAAGGACACATCGATAAATCCCCCGGTACAACCTAACCATTCCCCATTGATCAACAGGGAACCATTAAGCCTAACTCCGGGGATTCCAGTCAATATTTCGGAACAAATCATGGCTACTCCCATGGTAATTAAACTGTTAGAAACTAATAACATACCATGGGACAAGATCAAAAAGGCTAAAAAATTCTTCCGATGCACACTTCCTGACGGCAGCATTCTAAAAATGACAAGAAGAAAGGACGTATTCCATTTCTTTAAACAAGAAACGGTAAATCAACACTTTTATTAAAAAAAAACATATATATATATGTAACAATTATATAATACTCATTCACTCTAAAAAAAGAAATCATATATATATATACATTGATTGCCTCTTCAGTTTTGAGGGGGGAGGATTTTCAGTCCACATATATAATCCCGCGATGAGTCCTTGGTTCATCCCCAGATATATACCTAAAAAGATTAAAAACAAAACACAAAGAATCTTATCTTAAAATAATTTAAACAAAAAATACTTATCTGAGGCTAGGGAACTCCCTCCCTTCAATCCAACGCCCTCCTAAAACTTCCTCCACTATTTTTTCACCTGAAAATAAACAAAAACTCTTATAAATAACTAATAAATAGAATAAATATAACAAACTTACCAAAAAACTCCTACCGCAGTATATTTACACATTGACATATCAAAAATGTCAACATATCACCATATGTTCTCGCATTCGCCGCAGTTAGAGTTCAGTGCAGCGTTAATGGTCCCACAATGACGTCAATGTGTGACGTCGCTGACGTCAAAGTTTAACAAACCTTGAAAACGAACGTTGCCAAGGCAACCCATCATGAAGCCAAAACCTAGCGGCTCGCTGCGGGTATAAAAAGGCGACGAGCTGCAGCAGAAGCACCCATTCCCAATTCAGAATTTGATCTGAAAACATCAGAATTTACTCTGATTTTCCAAATTATCCAATCCAAATCTTGTTTCCATCCCACACCTAAGTTGGAATTTACTCCTACTGCAGAAATTTAATTCTGCTAATTCCATCCCACACTTAAGTAGGAATTTACTCCTACTGCAGAAATTTAATTCTGCTAATTCCATCCCACAACTAAGTAGGAATTTACTCCTACTGCAGGAATTTAATTCTGCTCATTCCATCCCACACTTAAGTAGGAATTTACTCCTACTGCAGAAATTTAATTGTGCTTATTTTTCATCTCCCACCTGAGTAGGAATTTACTCCTACTGCAGAAATTTAATTCTGCTAATTCCATCCCACACTTAAGTAGGAATTTACTCCTACTGCAGAAATTTAATTCTGCTAATTCCATCCCACACCTAAGTAGGATTTTACTCCTACTGCAGAAATTCAATTCTGCTTATTTTTTCATCTCCCACTTGAGTAGGAATTTACTCCTACTGCAGAAATTTACTTCTGCATTAATCTCTATCAGTCATCTCAGTAGGAATTTACTCCTACTTACTTCATCTAAGCAGGAATCAACTCTTGCTGCAGAAATATACTTCTATCGAATTATAATTATTTTTTTCATTACTGCTACCGTGCTTATACGTGTAGCACAAAACTTCTATTGAATTAACAGTAGATTTTCTTCTCTTTCTTTCAGAAGTAAAGGGAGCCAATCTCTGTGGCAGCATTTTTTTGTGAATTTTATTGAACTCTTATTATTGAAATTAGTTTAACTTAGGATAGTATAAGTGTTGAATTTTTATTTGAAGTATATATTATAGCAGTAGGTTAAGAAAATTGAATTTGTGATAATAGTTTGTAAGCAATATATAGAATAAAAAATTTTATATTTGAATTTATAAATTTGAGTTATCTTTCTCAACCGGCACCCCCCTCTAGCTTGAGCACAGATCTCACAATAGTAGAAAACAAAAAATCCCTTTTTGAGTGAAACAGAATAAAATTAAATTCGTATTGGTTCTATTAAGTTATAGTGCCCAAAGCAATATTTTATTACTGATTCTTTAAAGATACCGAACGCACTTAATATTTTTGATTCTTCCATTTTTCTCTCTTCTTCCTGTGCGTGAAAATCTTTGCGGGACAATAAGAGTTCATAATGTTCATTAAAGTAACAGGAAAAAACTTCTTAGCAAATCAGATTTTTTTTCCTCTCTCCCTATTTCTTTCTAAAGAAATCGCAATAAAACCCACAAAAATGAGTGGCAGTGATAACAATAACATTCTAAAACATCCTGTTTAAATATCCCAAATGCACGCCCACCAGCTTCCAATCATTTATCTACTACCCCAACCATCCATAATCCAAATAATGTGATTGAAACTCAGTTAGCCGAAACTATAAATAGACTAGTTATAGACGCTCTAAAAAGAGAAGGTAGAGTCATCCTTCAATCCCCCATTCACCCTGAAGCGGTTATTAATAATGATATCGACCAACGAATCGACGCTGGTCACGAAGAAATTTATCCGAAATGCGTGGAGAGAATCATGTGAATTTACGAGCATTTGAAAGGATCACCGAAATATTACGGTGTTCTAAATATTATCAGGAATAAGATTACAGGGCACGCAGATATTGCCTTGGAATCTTATAATACTCCCCTAAATTGGGAGAAAATTTCAAAGTGTCTTACCCTACATTATGCCGACGAAGGGATCTGGGAACCTTGGAAATGAGCCAAGAGTCATTAACAAACATGACACAGGCTTATCGAGACAAGGCTTTAGATACTTTTGTTAGAGGACTAAAAGGAGATCTGCCTAGACTTCTCATGAGGGAACCAGTAGATCTGCCCCAGGCACTACACCTTTGCCTGAAATTAGAAATCGTAGACTATCGGCTTCAACATGCCAATCATACCTATTATAGAACACAGCATCGTTCAATACCTCCCATTGCACCAAGAAGAAATAATATCCAACGCCAACAAACTACTCCGATTCCAGCTCCTAGAGCACAATTCTACCCACAATTAGTTTATAATCCCCAAAGGTTTCAAAGACCACAATTCCCCTGGCAGCAACGTCCCCAATTTTATCAATCACCGAAACAACCCATGGGGCTAACTCCCAAGCCCATAGCTAAACCTGAGCCCATGGAGATAGACCGCTCATTACGCTCCCATGCAGCAAATTACCAGAACTATCAGAACAGATATAATTTACGTCAATTTGTGGATAAACGACCACAATCCCAACAAGTGTATCATCGTAATAAACAACAAAGAGTACATTACGTCGAACAAAACCAATCCGACGAATACGATGATACTGAACAGCAATCACCTTCTCAGTACAATGACTTGAATGAATATGAGCAGGACATTAGAACAGAAGATTTTAGCCACGATCAATCTCTATCTATCTCAAAATTAGCAAGCATTAAAATTCATTTTCTTGAAAATTTTTCGAATTTGATTAGAGTTAGATAATTTTAATTAACATACAATATAAAAATAATAAGCGCATCTATAACCTTAACTAAATAAATTCTAAACTGATATAAAAACAAATATTCAAAAATAAACATATAACATTCTGGAATTAAACAATCACCAAAGAAATTAATTAGCGGAACCCAAGTGGAAGAAGAAGATCCACTTATCGATAATTGATACGGCAGTACAACGAGTCAACGAGGTGGATTAGGCAGATGACAGAGAGTGGTCGGTCTCTTTTCTCAGCTGTTTCCGGTGGGCGTTTTTCTTTTTGGGAGGCGAGTTAGTCGAGACCCGAGTAAAGAAAAATTTTATACAAAAACGATAACCAAAAAATAAAACAAGTATTTTTTTGTGACAAAAATCTCATGGAGACCTCAGTTCCGGGTCACTAATTTCGAAGATTCAAGGGAAGATTTGAAGTAAGAAATCAATCCAGCGAAAGTAGCGGCAAGCGTACAGACCACGAGGGATTTCGCCTCATGGCTCCAACAATTCTAAATAACGCCAACACTAATGTTGACATAAACTAAATAAATAAAAAAAAGAAATCATATAAACATAACTTAATAAAAAAAAAACAAAAGAAAAAAAGTAACATAACCTGTAGCTGTACTAACCATATTTAGTTATTATTATATATTATTTTCATGTAAGTAGGACGGCCGATTAGGGAATAATTATCAAAAAGGAATTATGTAAGAAAAAAAAATCGAAAAATAATCAAAAGCCTGAATTCTTCAATACATCATAAAATTTAAATCTATCTAAAATCTTTTCCTTGCTACCCTAAGTTATCATTCCCAAAATTTACAGAGCGTTACAAAAATGGGGGCTCAAAAAAGCAAAAAAGAACAAAAATCCGAAATTGAAAGTTATAATCAATAAATACTTTCGTTTAATAATCAAATTTTAAAATTTCTAGTAGCAATCTTCATTAGTTACAAAAAAAAATCTTTATAAATTCTTTTATCTCTAATATCCAGCGTTATCTAAACCAGTCATCCCAACCAAAACAATAGCAGCACGCAAGCCTACATACTCAGAAAAAACAGCTGCAAAAAAAAGGGAAAATAGAAATATTGTTCAAATATCGTTCGGCATCGGGTACTCTGATCGTTGATTCTTAAGTGTAAATATCTTATTAGTGCTGCAGTAGTGAAATGTTACAAAATAATTAACTGTGGTAACAGATGTGCATTCATCAGGTGGATACTGGATACAAGTATTAAAACTAATCACATATTTTCAGGATAATTGTGCGCAACATTAGGGAATAATTGACTAATTATGAAAGACGAGTATTACGCAAAAATTATTATTGACAACAATTTACGTTCAACGTTAAAAAGTTTGCTAGTGGATTATAATTACAGTGCATGCGATAATAACTTCTAGAATTACTATTTTTTAGTTATCACAACTAATTCCAGTGCTCGTACAAATTGTTCATGACCTTGTATACAAATGTCATAACCTGGAACACTTGCAAATCCCGGGGCAGAATTAGTGGTCCATAACCTTGAAAAAATGACCTTATAACCTTGTAGATCTACCAACTTAATTCAAATTAGTGATTGTATGCAAATGTTGCATTTTTTCTCATAAATCATAAACCTAAATGAGAATTGTACTGCCGATCCCGATATATTTACATTATTATTAAGTTATATTCAAAACATTTTAATACATACAAACGTCATAAATTTGTAAAGTGGTTATATTACATTCTAAATTAAAAATTTGTTTCCGACATAATGAAAGAGTGAGCTACATATACAATATCAACCTACAATTTCATCCATTTCACGCCAAATAGATCATATAGATAGATCTTCGTGTTATTTTAGCACAGATGCTGTGTACATAATCATGTTAAATTAATTGTAACATAATTCAAGCGTGACCTAGAAATTCAAGTCACAGTGCTAAATTAGGAAAAAGAAAAAGGAGATATATTGTACCCTTCGGGACCATTCTAGAAAAGTGGATATTATTGAAATAAAAGTTGGTTGCAATCTACATTATTAATACGAACTTAAATACTTGCAACAGTCAAGGGATTCAATTTATTTTTGCTTCATTTAGATTCTTGAGTGGAATTATATAATTACAAGGCAATATATTCCTTGGTAAAATCTAACAGCAAAAATTTTTTTTAAAGATTTCAAATATGTCATACTCTCGCTTAATAATTTAGACCACATAAATTAATTGAAGTGAAGCTAAAAAAAAAAAGAAAAAAAATGAATTTCACTTAGGAAAGCGGTCAATCACTAACAGGATAATTATCAACACTTCTATAGTAATAAGAAGCTAAATTCTTATTTTGATCCCAGGGTTGGTTTCTCATTAAAAATATTTTTTCGAAATTTAAAACTAATAGGTACGAAAATATAATTTTAAGAAAAAAATTCATAGAATTGTTGCGGATTTACATCGTATAAGATCGTTCATAAATAGTTTAAATAAGATATTTAATATTATTTTAGAAATCCTTTCCATTTTCACGAACATTATTAAAGAATTGCAAACCCATCAAGAAATAGAAAACGTGAACGAACAAGCGATCGCTTAACCTAATTCCGGGAGCATTAATTTTATATTAGACCTGATAATTTAATTGCTAAGTATACACTCCCTTGATTCCTATTTCACGAGAAGTGTGTCATTCCGAACTATCAAGTAAACTATAATAAATTCAAAAAGATCATGTCCTTTGTTGAAATAGCAGCATTTTGTTCCGACGCCGACATCAAGTACGAAATGCGATGTCGTGGGGTATCCCCAGACCAGTATACGATTATGGCCAGGACTGCATGGTGGGCAAAGCAAATGCAGACCGCAGCCGAATCTAAATCTATTGAAATTGAAATAAAGCCATTCTTAAATCCTAAGGAAGACCTCGATCAATGCGAAGCGTTATTGAAGGAATTTGAAGATGACGTCGAAGAAATTTCAGGAGAAGCCTTAGAAGGTTTATCCATTAGAATTAACCTGCTAAAAAAGCGACTTAAAAGGATTGACGGCTCGGACGGTGAAGCTGATGCAAAGAAAACAGTCTTTCTAGATAGGATAAAAATGTTGTTACAAATAATAGAGCAAGAGCTATACAAAGTGTGGAAATCTCGTATTTACTCAAAGAAAAGTGAACCAGAAATGGATATTAAAAGAAAGGTATATACTCATAATGTCATGCTCGATAGCATTTCGAAACGTGTTGCTAGCGAAAGGGTAAAATTCAGTGATGACACTATGCCACCTAACCAAACCTTATTATTTAACGAACCCGCGAACTCTAGTCCTCCTCATCATGAAAATATGTCTCTGAATCATTCTTTTAATAACAAAACATCACCTATGCTTTACAAATGGGGCATAAAATTTAGCGGTGACGATAAAAACGAGTCTGCTTCTGAGTTTCTTCAGCGTGTAGCTGATTTTGCGCGTTCAAGTCAATTAGGGGAAGCTGAAATACTCCCCTGTCTTTCCGATATATTAGAAGGTTCAGCTCTAAAGTGGTTTCGCCGCATAAGACTACTATTTATGTCTTACCAGCAATTCGTCGAATCATTTCTGGATGTAACGCTGGATATTAAAATTTACAGAGCGTTACATCAAGACTACCTTTAATAACCCATGCCAATCCACTTACCATGACTCGACACAGTGACGAGAGTTCATCCCATAATTTAATCCCAATAGTAGAGGTTCCGATTAATGTCTTTCGCAATCAAATAATATTACAAATAGGCGATGAAGCAGGTTATCAATTAAAATCCCCTTTTCCTAGCTACCTTAGACACATTCTGACACAACCAAGATTTACAAAAACAGATATCATAAATGTACCTCAATCCTCGTACCATAAATGGGTTAAAAACTGATGAAGGTATAATGGACTAGTTCAAGATATTTACCCTATACATTTTAGGGATTATAAGATTAGATACACTCAAACAATGGTTCGAGATCTAACAAGTGAGACAGAACAGGAAGAGGAAATATTGAGCATTCATGGGAGAGCTCACCGATATGCCGAAGAAAATAGGCATCAAGTATTATAAAAATATTATTTTCCCAAATGAGTTCGGGAATAAAGAAACTAGTAAATCACTGCAGGACATATAAAGAAAAAAAATACGAAAGACACCCAAATAATCAACACATAAACCCCACACCTATTGCAAATTATCCTGGCCATACACTTCACATAGACATCTACTCTACAGAAAAATTTCGCACAAGCCAAAATAATAAAATGTAGGTCAATATAAGATATAACACGACCCCTGCGGGACTTATTGTTCTTCTTTTGTATTCCCGAAAATAATGTGATTGACAACGAGAAAGCGTTGAATTCAGCCCCGATCACTTCTATGATGGAGGACGAACTAGGCATAACAGTATACAGAACACCATCTTACAAGAGCGAGGTAAATGGACAAGTTGAACGTTTCCATTCCACCTTATCTGAGTCAGATGTCTGAAAAAGGACGGATTTGGACGCTCATTTGAAGAACTGTTAGAACGATCAGTAAAATAATACAATTTCACCATCCACTCCAATACTGAAAAAAAAAAACATTTGAGCTCTTCTATGGACGAGATCCAGCAGCCAATCCCGAACTGTTTGAGGAAACTCGTGCAAAAAACATAGAAAATTTGAAACAAAAACAAGATCAAGCCATCCAATATCACAATAAAAAAAGAAAGCCCTTCAAAAATTACGAGGTTGGGGAGACCATATTCGTTAAACATAATAAAAGAATAGGGTCAAAACTAACCACTACGTACACTATGGAAAGAGTAAAAGAAAACCATAATACAACAGTCCTTACAGAATCAGGCAAAAACATCCACAAAAGCAACATAAGAAATTGAATATTTCTCATTTCAGATTCGCACTCTGCCGAACCAGAAGCGAGATCCAGATTTTGAATTACTCCAACTCACACCTAATAGCCTTAAGCACGGGTACCGCATGGATCCAGGACGGTAACTTCAAATTAATCCACATTATCGACCTCATTCAGTACGAATCATTTATATCCGAGATTACTTCATTCCTAGAAAACCACATCTCCAAAAATCATTCCCTATTCCCATACCTTAATCACGAGTTAACACAAACTCAAGATTTATTCAGTAATTTAAAACCACATAAAGTTAAAAGGTCATTGGATTTCATTGGGAGTGCATGGAAATGGATTGCTGGAAATCCAGACCATGAAGATTTTATAATGATACAAAACAAAATGAAAAACGTCTTAAATAATAATAATAAACAAGTTGTTATTAATGAATTTTATAATGAACTTGTATTTGCAATTTTTATGAAAACGCCGTGTACAAAATATCAGCTTACCAGGCCGAAGCGTTCTCACACAGTGTTTGGGATAGGTCGAACTAAATAAATGACTTTGATTTAATTAACACAAATTAGATATATGTATATACTTTATGCCAGAGTTCAATTATAGTTGAGTTTAGTTACGTGTGTGGTGGCCGAGTATTCTCGTGACAGTGATACTTCTGCCATTGGTCCTGTCAATGATTGGAGACGAGGGCGTTGCCAGGTCGATACATCCTCCCCACCTTAAAGCACTGCTTTAGTTAGTCATGTCTTGGGAGCAGGCAAATTTTGCTGATGGGGGGAACTAGCTCTGATGTACTGGTGCTCAGTTTGACTACCCGAATTAAATTGTCCTTACCAGGTGTTAGGGATGTAACCTTAGCTAGGGACCACTTGCATGGAATGGTAGATCCTTCTTTGAGCAGAACTAGGTCTTCTGGTTTAATGTTTGGCGTAGCCGTCCTCCACTTAGTCCTAGCTTGCAGTTGCCTAAGATACTCAAGCTGCCATCTCTTCCAAAACTGTTGAGTTAAACGAGAAAAGTATTGCCATCTAGATAACCTGTTTAACGATATGTCATTAATATTAGGTTCAGGAATTGCAACAAGAGGTTCTCCTATGAGGAAATGTCCAGGAGTTTGGGGATCGTGGTCAGAGGAGGATTGGTTGTGAGCAATGGGTCTGGAATTTAGGCAAGACTCGATTTGGACTAAAACTATGTTAAACTGCTCATAGGTTAGAAGAGCATTACTGGGCATACGGCGAAGGTGGAATTTTACACATTTTACCCCCGCTTCCCAGATTCCACCAAAGTTGGGTGATACTGGTGGAATGAATTGCCTTTGAGTGTTATATTCTGCCAAGAATCTTGAGACTTCAGCATTATATTCCTTTGACTCCAATAATTTACGCAATTCTAGTAGTTTCCTTTGTGCACCAAGGAAGGTGGTTGCGTTGTCACTGGTGATGTCAGCACAATGTCCACGGCGTCCTAGAAATCTTTTGAGCGCAGCAAGGAAAGCGTCCGTAGATAATTCGGTTACAAGCTGCAGATGTATAGCCTTGGTTGTAAAACATACAAAGAGCGCGATGTATGCCTTATATGTCCTTTTGCAGCGTCCTTCATAAGCTTTCATAATTATTGGTCCTGCGTAGTCAACACCGGTATGAAGAAATGTACGACCAGGACGTACACTAAGCGTAGGTAAATTACCCATAAGTTGTGAAGCAGGAAAGGCTCGCTGTTTAATGCAGTTGATGCAGTGTGTGATGTGCTTTTTCACAGCTTGACGTAAACCGATGATCCAGTACTTCCGTTGAATGATTGTCATCGATGACTCGATCCCCAGCTTGTAAATATCTTAGCTGTACATTAGCTATAATGAGCTCACGGATTTTTTCAACTCTGTTGAGAATAATCGGATGTTTAGAGGAATATGCCAAAGTGACTCTTCAAGGCGTCCACCTACACGAAGGATATCTTCTTCGTCGAGAAGTGGGTTGAGTGCTATGAATTTGCTACACTTGTAAGGGGTGATCCCTACGAATGGTACGAAAATAAGAACAAACAAGCCGATTCAGACTATGAATTTAATATTTTGCCCTTGGCAAACTCTCACAACTCTGACAATTTTCACTTAAACAAGAACCCTATGCGGTCGCCCTGCTTCCAAAATAATTAGGCTAGGGGATTAGTAATTTCTAACGATATAAATTCAATTACGAGTGCACTAAAAGCTAGGTTAGTTCTCAATTTATGTTGTATAAATTCAAGTAACTTATCTGATGGTTTATTTTAGTTATTCCTTTTTTTTATTTAGGTATTTTAAATGATCTTTAAACTGTCTGGCCTGGATATCCCTCGGCGCAATACTCAAAGTTCCGGTAAGCGGCGTGCCTCACAAGTTGAAATTCCTGGTGGGACGTAGCAAAAATTTGGCCTTTGCATCCTGGACTTCCTTAGACCGAAAATAGACTTCTAGATTTGTTGTTATCATTTACACGGCGTCGTGAGATTAGGATGACTATCCCTTGCCGTCTTCCGTTTATTGGATCAAAACTGATTTTTTCCACAAGTGACGTTCGCCCGTCAGAATCGCTGCTTCCCGTCTTCACTGTCTTTTTGTTCAGTGGCGCTGCTACCGTTAGTGTTTAAGCCGAGTTCGTATTAGGCATTATTTATTTATTATTTTGTAAGGTTTGTATTTTTGTTTATTTATTCTATATTTGCTTAGTTATTTATTATTAGAAATGTTTTAATTATTCATTTTATGTTTGTTAAGTTATTTTTATTGCTAATGTAGCTTGTATGTTTTAATTATTCATTTTATGTTTGTTAAGTTATTTTTATTACTATTGTAACTTGTATGTTTTAATTATTCATTTTATGTTTGTTAAGTTACTTTATTGCTATTGTACAATTTAAATCTTCGGAAAGGCTGTGAATTCGCATATGCCTGATTTTATTAATCTAGTCTATTATTAATGCTTTTCAAATTTGTCTGTGTCTATGTCAGTGGCTTTGTATATATATATAATTCTCCAAGTTTCATTTCTGCCAACCTTTCACACTTTGGCAGTGTTTCTTGTATTGTTAAGTAGAGGATTTTTGTCTGAAATGACTTCCTTTGAGACTTACGAATCCAAACATTCAGAACTTGGCTGTATTCGTTGACTGTAAATTTTGATTTAATCGTTCCTCAGGTGGTATTTTACAATTAGTTATAAAGCGGCGACACAAAGCAGTGATGCGTTGAAGTTTGGTTAGTGATGAATATCGCAATGGAAGGTCGAGTGTATCAATCGTTGGTGATATGTGTAGACATGTAATGCGTTGTTCCTTTATAGCACTTTCATAATCAAGTGATGACTCTGTACAGTTGGGTATATCATCTTGTTGCAGCCATGCAGGACCATTCCACCACAAGGAATGAGTGCTCAGTTGCGTTGGTAGTATGCCTCTTGAAGCACAGTCAGGCGGATTATGCTTGGATTGCACATGATGCCAATGTTGAGCTGGATAGGATGACAATATCTTGGATGTGCGATTGCCAATAAATGACCTCCACTTACATGGATGCTCTGAGAGCCATGCGAACACCACAGTAGAATCTGGCCAGCAAAACCATTTGACTGGAATCACACAAGCTCGTGTAACTTGAACAAGTACCCGTGTCAGGAAAAGAGCTGCACATAACTCAAGTCTGGGTAACGATATTTGCTTGATGGGGGCGACTATACGTTTTGCCAAATCTAAATTGATGTGCCATTTGTGACTATCATCTTTGCAACGTGCGTGTACTACTGCGGCATAGGCTGTCTGAGCAGCATCAGCAAAACCATGCAATTCGATACATTTTGAATTATATGGAATCCATCTTGGGATTTTAAGCCTTTGCAAGTTACGAAGGTCTTCACGGAAACTTTTCCATTTATGTTTAGTAGCTTCTGGTAGTTCACGATCCCATTGTAAGCCATAAAGCCACAGTTGTTGAAATAAACACTTAGCGTATGTTGTGGATGGCGTTATCCAACCAAGCTGATCATATATTTTTGACGTATCAGATAAGAGTTGACTCTTTGTAAATATCACCGGGTCTTGCAATTGAACGCTGTATGAAAAGCGGTCCTATGCAGGCTGCCAGAACAGTCCTAATATTTTAACAGAATCATCCGAATTTATAGAAAGCGGTACAGGGCATTCAAGCAGCTCTTGGGCTAATGAAGCCAAGAACTTTTCCGAATTTGAGCTATACTTCCTCAACGAAAATCCTCCTTTTTTCAGTAGTGTGGCAACTCGGTTCTTGAACGGAGTTGACACCTGTCATCAAATCAGCGACATAGAAGTCTCGCTGAGTACCTGTGATGCTTGCGGAAATTCCTTGCGTTGATCTTCTGCTAGTTGATGTAATGATCTCGTAGCTAAGAATGGGGCAGGAGTAGTGCCATAAGTAACCGTTTGTAACTCGAATTCCTGAATCGTGTCAGTATCTGATTCTCTCCAAACAATGCGTTGGTACCGTGCATGTTTTGGATTAATCAATACTTGTCTGTACATTTTGATGATATCGCCTGTAATGCCTATTTTCCCGAGTCTGAATCGCAAAACTATATCACGCAGATCTTGTTGTATTACTGGTCCCTTTAACGTAGTGTCATTTAGTGAAATACCCGTAGAAGTCTTCTTTGATGCGTCGAACGCAACTCTGAATTTAGTTGTCGTGTTTGATTCCCTTATCACGAAGTGATGAGTAGCTTGCTTAAATCAGCTCATATATGCATATTAAGATGACTAGGTTGCGTAGCTTGTGTTGTATAGCGACCGGCAATAATCCATCTAAATATAGTATTCTGCGCAATATGTGTACTATCACTTCATCTTATCTTGCCTTGGCGAAGTATATATGATTGATATTTGGGGACCAGAGTCAAGTAATATGCGACATACTTGGACGTTATTTTTGTTGTCAAGTACATGAACTATTGCAGTAGGTAGTATTGTTGATATATTTTCTGACCTAGTAGTGTGAACTGAGACCATCGTGGAGCTGCTGACGTTTTCATGAGATGCTTTACGTTGGGCTATAGATGCCATAGCCTGGTGCAGCGTTGTGTGATGACGCTTGCCAAGAGTTCTGCATGATGACGACTTGCATTGATTTAATTTATGTCCGCCTTGTAAACAGTTGATGCACAATGCCTTTTTATTCACAAGATTACGACGAGAATCTGGATCTTGGGATTTGTAATGTGAACAATGCACTAATAAGTAATTAGCATTACAACAAATGCATGTTGTAGTACAGCTGAATGAACATTTGCCCAAGTTGAGTTATGTCCCGCAGTATTGATTCGTTTTGAACAAACGTCCTGTAACTCTAAACGCCTCTTCTCTATAAATGAGAGTAGTGATTCGAATTTTAATTCGTTAGTGGAAGCACTTCCCTTATACATAATTGTCTGGACTCCGCGTCTAATTTATTAGTAATCATATAAATCAATAGGTAATCCCATTTATCTACCGGCAGCTTAAATGCCTCTAAAGCACGTATGGTTTCACGAGTTGTAGTTAATAGACACCCTTACGTATGCTGATTGGCCTGAGTGATTTCTGGCTGCTGAAACAATGTTTTAAAATTTGCATCAATAATATAGCGTGGTTTTTTAAAATGTATATGCTTCTTCATAATATGCATCGGTAATCATGAAATGATTGAGAAAGGAGGCCGCTTCTCCTATTAAAAGCACCCTTTAAGTATTGAAGCTTAATTTGCCCAGAGAGTGAAGTGTTGTTATGAATAGATGCTGTAAATAAATCGCCAAAGGTTGGCCATTCTTGGTATTTTCCGGAAAAACTGGGAAGTTGAAGTTTTGGTAAACGCACATCACTTTTCGCAGCGAAAGGTTGGTCTTGTTGGCTTAATGATGTATTATGTGTAGTTTGAGCATTAAGTTCATTCATGCTTTTTTTAAATAATGACATCACTGTGTAAAGTACATCTTCGACTGAGCCGAGTGAATTTAAAACTTTGGTCAGTTCAGCTTCATCACAACAACTTTCATACGAATCTGCTTACAGATTGTTGAAATGTTCCCTTAAATCTTGTGCAACTTTCATACGAATCTGCTTCCTGATTGTTGAAACGCTCCTTTAAATCTTGTAAGCGTTCCCAATGAACTTGTAGTTCTTCGATTTGCGTAACTCTGCCATCAGTGCGCTGGATGAAGGCATTTTGTTTGCCTAGTAAGGATTTGAGTCCATTTATTTTTGAAATGAGCTCATCCACGATAGCAGTTGATAATGAACTAGATTTATTTTATAAAATAAATGTCAAGAAATTCACTTTAAATCAGCTATATGAGTCACTCAATTTAATCCCAAGAAAAAGTTTGTAAATGTATGAGCAAATTGTGTTAGGAGCACGCAAACTGCCTCGTATTTATTTAAAATTATTTGCTGTGTGACTGACACGTGATAATGAAGATATTCCTGCTGTTATTTTTCAATATTTAGCCTTATTATCCCGGGTTTCGGCACCAAAAAATATTTAGGATAGGTCGAATTAAATAAAAGACTTTGATTTAATTAACACAAGTTAGATATATATACTTTATGCCCGAGTTCAATTATAGTTGAGTTTAATTACGTGTGTGGTGGCCGAGTACCCTGGTGACAGTGATACTTCTGTCATTGGTCCTGTCAATGGTTGGAGATCAGTGGTTGCCAGGTCGATACAGACAGTTTTCTAGGCCTCGACAACAGCACCATCTATCGTATCCAAAAATATCCTATCTTTCAAGCTCGAACCAATCGAATACATTCACAAAATGTCATTCAACTAGGTTGTGCGGTTACACGGTATTTTTACATATTAAAATTATATTAAGATACTACTTTTAAATGTACAACAGAAAGAAAATTTAGCTTGCAAAATATCGTATTAAATAAGAACAATACGAAGTGACAGTGCTGGGTTAGAAATTTAAAATTTCGTAAAGGTCAAGCTAGCTATAAAGCTGAGCGAAAATTTCAAGCTGTAATTTCATGTTGATTTACGTAATTCATATAGTTATGGCCTACACGCTTCACTTTTCAACGGCTATTGGCATTAAACTCGGTAATCATATAAGGATCTACCGCGGAGCAAGCAAAATTATTGTAATGACATGCCTAAGTACAAGGCCAGCAAAATCTTTCCGCTTCAAGATGAAGCGTGTGTGTTGGCCCATAGGAGTAAACTTCAACTTGTCAGAAAAGCGTTTTTGACATTTTGTCAACGATGATAACCGGCGCATTGTGTTTCAAACTAGTGATAATGCAGTTTGACGGAAAAGGGGTAGAGCTTGCATAAAATGGGAATGAAGTATTTCTTCGCAAGCTTGGACTGCTAGGTATCATTTCGCATCGTACATTTATGGGTGTTTAGTAAGAGCGTTACTGGGCATTAAAGGGAAATATACAATATCATAAACAGCCTCTTCTTCCTAAAAGACGCATTTTGGTCTTTCATACGTCAAGGTCGTCTATCAGCTCCTGAAGTTCGAATCATCATAAGTTATCACCCGCCCTATATAGCTTTCTTTTTCCGTCTCGGTATGAAAATTTTATTAGCATTCAGATAACGCCGGAGTTCTTTTTTTAATATAATATAAGTTTTTGAAATTTAGTACCACATAAAATAGACATTATACAGTTCTTGTCTTGTCTTACTGCTGGTGATTTTACATAAAGCTAGCTTTCATTTCATTCAAACACCATAATTTCCTGGGTTGGACTGCAATTTGTTTGCAAATTAAAGGTAATGTTTTTAAATGTTTTTCCGAATAACTTCTTTTTAAGTCGACACTTGGTTATAGAAATTTTCGAAGAGAGGTTTGGTTAATATATGTATAACCCTATTTGTTTAAATTGAATATTTGCGACATAACTGAATCTGATATTAATTATCCGGCTATGATGAGTCTCCCAACATACTACTATTCATAAAAACACTCGGCTTTTGTAAGCTTTCGATCACAAAAAAATGCAAACATTTTTCTTGCAATGAAAAGTCCTGATTGATTTAATTTTTAATTTTTTTACAATAATTTAAGACTAAAAAAAAAATATAAAAAATAACTATTTAAAAAAACACTGCTTCAAAGTCCGCACTAAACAATAGAAAATAATTTCTCCCTTTATTTAATAAATACACCTATGTTAAGGCGTTTTCCTCATCAATGATCAAATCATATTGTAATATATTTACCATCTAGTACATTTTCTAATTAACGAATCATTTGTTGTAATATGCATGGGAAGATTTTCATTGTAGATTTCTGCTTGTATAAATCTATTTTGCACTCATGTATGTAGCTAAGTAGTAAACACACAACAGAGTTCCTATATACTATGTCTCTGTACTCTGTCTATAATCGCATTGTAGTTATTTTATCACTAACCTTAAATTTGGTACAGCCTGAGTAAATAGATAGAATTAATAGTGAATTTCACTTGCAATTGTAAAGCCAACCAGTGTAGAGCCGAATTATAATTTTCATCTTGTTGGCAAATTAAAGAATTTATATTTGAAGTGAGAAATATTTTTATTTCTTTAATTTTCCTTGGTGCTGGAATTAGTCAAGTGTTTAATTTCATGGGGCAGAAATTAAACAGCACAATAACTATAGTTTCACGTGCGAAACCCAAAAAACAATCGAAGAGATGCATATAATTATACAAAGCGCACAACCCTAGCTCTCATGGTCCTTCAATGCCGGATTAGCGGATCTTCAATCAACAAATTATAAAAAGATAAGTACATACCTACATACATTTATTTGCATTTTGACACAATTAATCAATTGCATAAATTCATTTGGACATTATTTAAAAATAAATTGAAATTATTGTTAACAATAAGAAGATCCCATTTACAAAATGAGAAGTGAGCAAATTACAAAAAAAAAAAAAATAAGAAAACAATAAATATAATTACATTTAAGGTGCAAACAAAAAATTAAGTGCATAAAATTTACTGATAGGAAAATGTGGTAATTGTGCATAGCATTTATAAAAAAAAAAGGTTTTTTTTTACATAAAATCAGACAGAACATTTGCTTTGATAGCGGCGTGCAACAAGTACAATATAACATCTATACATATATACATAGAAATTCAAACACACTGTACCTAAGTGACATACGAAGAACGGTTTCATGAACAGTGAATAATTATAAATACGTTGAAATACTGTGGACATTAAAATTACAATTACACGTTGCGTTATCAATACCACGTAGAATCGTTCAAGTTCGTTTTTTTCTTTTTTTTTAGACATTTAAGGTGAGAAAATACAATTAGAGCTTTGTTTTTCAAGTACAATATAAAAAATATAATAATAACGAAGTTCAACAAAGAACATTACAATATTCAATTAAAAGGGCACTCTTACGCGCATACGAACATTTGCGGATAGCATAACAACTGACACAGTAGTTGACGATATAACAGTTCGGTTTCAAAACCTCGAAAGTGCATGGAAGGAATTTTGTACGGTAGAAAATATTCTCCTCACTATTGAAGGTCAAACGTCGGAAATGGAAGAATATGAGAAAAAGTACTACGAAAGTAAATCGATTTTTTTACGTGCAATATCTGCTCACGGTCAGCCTCCACAGAACCAAGATAACGCAAACCTCAATTCAACGATGAATCAATTTCTTGCTCAACAGCAATCATTTTTGCAAAATATCGATAGGTCTCAAATACATCAAGCTGTTACGCATCTACCAAGATTGAACATACCGATATTTGCCGGTGATTATAAAGAATGGTCCCCCTTTAAGGATCTATTTGACGCATCCATAAATACAAATGATTCCTTAAGCGGAGCGCAAAAATTTCAGTACCTGAAGGGCTTACGCAAAGGTAATGCTGCGGATTTAATTCGACATTTACCTGTAAATGATACAAGTTACGAAGAAGCGTGGGAAAAAGTAAATGATCGATTTGATAAACCATTACATATCGCCATGTCGTTTGTCAAAACCTTTGCAGATCAACCTGTAGTTACTAATTCTTCCACACGTGTGTTACGCAACCTAGCAGACATTTCGGATGAAGTTATACGGGATCTCAAAGCTTTAGGAAAAGAGGCAGAAGAAGAGACCCTTGGTTACTTTACATTGCTTTCAGTAAACTAGATACTGAATCGCGTGAAGCATGGTCTCAAGAAATAGCTAACGAAAGGTTTCCGACCTTTGAACAGTTTTTGAAATTTTTAAATAAACAGTGTGATGCCTTAGAGGCCGCAAATACTGCAGGTCGACTCAGTCGGTCAAGGCTTTGCACAATTCTGTACTACCAAGAATGTCACAGTGCGCAGAGTGCAAAAATAATCATCCCTGCATCAATGCCCTAGTTCTAAGGCAAAGCCAGTAAGCGATCGCAAATCATTCGTAGTAACCAATTCAATCTGTTTCCGCTGTTTAGGATCAAACCATTCAGTTAAAACTCTCGACCAAAATTGACGTGCAAGCAATGTAAACGCAATCATCATTGGTTGTTGCACGCTTCCAAATTATCTCATCCTAATTCAGGCTCATCTCCAGTCAATGATCCTATTTATACGGAGCCTTCAATCAACCCTAGCTCTCATTCTGCAAGCAACCAGTCTAATTTTCATTCTTCAATCAACCCTATCTCTCATTCTACAATCAACCAGTCTAATTGTCAATCTTCAGTCAACCCTACCTCTCATTTTGCAATCAACCGGTCTAATGTTGACTCTTCAATCAACGCTTCTTTCGAAAAAAGGATTGTACGCGACATGCAACAAGCTGCGAAACCATCAACATTCAGCACTTATGCAAGTCAACCTCTTCCTGTACAAGAAGAGTCGAGTTCTCTCACATCTTCAGTCGCCTTGTTGTCTACAGCACTTTGAAAGATCCCATGGGAAATCTCCAATTATGCCGAGAATTATTGGATTCCGGATCGCAGATCTCGCTTATTTCTGAAGCCTGTGTCTCACGTTTTCAGCTAAAGCAAGAGAGCGAAAAACTTTCTATTAATGGGCTTGCAGCTACTGAAATCGGAGTAACAAAAGGAAGCGAATCGATATTTATCCACGCTGGAACAGTGTTTGTGGAACTAAAGTTGTAGCGTTCATAATGGATAATTTGTCTGCCTATGTTCTAAAAAAATCGGCAACTTAACCCTTGCAGATCCTAATTTCAAAATTTCATATGGAATTGATGTTATTCTCGGCGCTGATAAATTTTTGGGTAACTCTCAACCAAGGTAAATTGCGCGATGATCCTGGAACAGTTATTGCTCATGAGACACTTTTTGGTTGGGTGATAGTAGGAGGCACGAGGAGCAATTCTCCAGCATTCAGCATGATTTCTACGGTGACAAGTTTAGGTCGAATTTTAGAACAATTTTGGAAAACAGAATACATTACTGCAGATTGCTCCATCTTAAGTGAGGAAGAGAAGCAGGCAGAACGTCACTTTCAAAATACCGTAACTCGCGATATGATTGGTCGTTACATTCTCCGCTTGCCGTTAAAAGATGATGCAGAACCATTAGGAAATTCCTTTCGGAACGCATACAACCGTCTTCAATCAGTTGAGCGGCGGTTTTTACAAGATATTAACTACAAAAATTCCTACATTGAATTCATGCGGGAATACGAAAATTTGCACCACATGGAACACATCCCTCAAGAAAAAATGTATACGGAAGAAAATAGTTGCTTTTACCTACCGCATCATGCTGTTTTCAAGAATGAACCGAGCGGAAATATTCGGGTGATTTTTGATGCCTCTGCTAGGACTTCCTCCGGAGCTTCTTTAAACGATAATCTCTTAGTTGGCCCAAAACTTCAGAGGGACTTAGTAAACATCCTTATAAGGTTCAGAAAACATCAAATTGCAGTCACCGGAGATGTTCAGAAAATGTATCGTCAGGTGCTGGTGGCTGCACAGGATAGAGAGTATCAGCGTGTCTTTAGAGTATCAACTTATCTTATGGCGGGTGGATGCCTTGCTACCCATTAAGCAGTACAAATTGAACACAGTTGCATACGCAACATCTTCGGGGGCATTTTTAGCGACAAGGGTACTCCATCAAATACGCGAAGAACATAAAAACACTCACCCCAATGCAGCTGCGGTGGTGCAACAGGACTTTTATGTAGATGACCTCCTCTCTGATGCTGAAACATTATCCGTTGCCTTAGAATTGCAGAAACAACTGTCGACAATGCTGACTGGAAGCGGGTTCCCTTTAGTAAAATGGCGCTCCAGTGAATTCCGCCCAATTTTGAATAGTGCAGCTAACACAAATGACAAATCGCATCAAACTGACGACAACCCTGACATCACTAAAGTATTTGGAATTCAATGGAACCAGGCTGATACATTTTCCTTCCTAATCAACAAAGACCTGTCAGAAGCAAACACAAAATGGAAAATCCTTTCAAAGTCTTTTAGAGTTTTCGATCCTCTGGGATTTCTGGCACCTGTCTTAATATCCATAAAAATTATTTTTCAACAATTATGGTTGACGAAATATTATTGGGTTGATGTGCTTCCTGAAGACATAATTCACCGATGGGAAAAGTTAAAGGTTGAATTACCGGCCGTCTCTGCGTGCATATGCTGCAGTAATATACTGTCGAACCGAAGACAGAAATGGTAGTGCGATCATAAGATTTGTCACATCAAACACAAGGGTAACCCCTTTAAAACAGGTCAGCCTTTCACGCCTAGAGTTATGTGCAGCCCTGCTGCTTACTAGACTTATAAAGAAAGTAACATAAGCGCCCTCATTGCCGGATGTTATCATACATGCATGGACCGATTCATCCGTGGTTTTGGCCTGGTTTTCAGACATTCCGCGACGCTGGAAGCTATATGTTGCAAATCGCACGGCAGAGATATTAGAAACCATCCCTAGAACCCAATGGAAGCATGTGCCGTCAAAGGATAATCCAGCTGATTGCGCTTCAAAAGGAATCACTCCAAGGACACTCATTAATCATTCTTTGTGGTGGCAAGGTCCATCATGGTTAGCGATCATGGAGGATCAGTGGCCAAATAATCCTCATGTAAAATTCAACGCCAATGTTCAAAAGGAAGAAAGAAAAACTGTAAAGCTACAATCAGATATTATGCGTAGGATGTAAATAGTAAGACGGAATGTGCGTTCTTTAGTTAAAAATTAATTCAATTTATATTAAAATAAATAACTGTATAATACCACAATATACAACTCGCCTTTCTTCATACAATTATTTCCTCATACAATTATTCGCAATTTTCCTTCTTTGCTCTAGTTAAATAAAGAATTATTAATGAACACGGTACATAAATTCAAACAAAAAAAGAATTCACTGATGAAATCAATATATGCCAATTGAAAAACAAAAAAGGGAAAAAATATAGTAAATTTAACACCAAAAAAGCTTAAAGAAAGGAAGATTAATTATTAGGAACTGCACCGTTTGGTCGAGATACCTTTTGTACTTTTTGACCAAAGTGACAGCTTGTTGAACCTTGAAAAACACTTACGAAAAAGAGAACGAATCTCAATTGGTACTTGGCTTTTATGGAAAATCAGCGGCCATCTTGCGACTATTCTTACGTTGCCTTTCTGCTTTGTAGACTTTTCATACTGCCATCTCTGCTATCACAATGGTTAACAATATTTCTGACAAGTCCTTTATTCAATACTTTAATCGTTAGCAAAAAGAAATAGTTTTATCTTACGTCAAAAGTTCATTCTATATGTTTGGCGATTGCCGAATTTTGTAATTTGCATGAAATATTAATAAAAATCGTAATCTTGCTTGAGCAACTATATGGCGTAGGCATCATTTCTTATTCACCATTTCCTACTCTCCTTTCAAGGTGCTAATGTGATCTCTTTTTAACGTTTGATCTCTTTCCCTCTCGTTATAAGCATTGGCGAATTAAATAAATTTAAATTCTTCGTTGGAAAATTAGAATTGGTGAATATAAATATCACCATTAAGTTCCCCATAGACATTTATCTTGGATTGATGTATGATATGTTGGCAACACATAAAATATGACAAGAAATTATTATCATTTGAAAACCTCCAAAATGTCATTTGTTGTGTGTGCTTTAGCAAGACTTCTTTCAAGGTAAGTACAATTACTCTTCCTTTAATTTTTCATTATGCGAATATTGTTAATAGTTTCACTGTGTCTGCCCCTTGAAATGCACTTGCTAATTATCTTCTTATTTGTATTCCAGACGTACTGCAAAATCATCCAGTGATCCGTCATCAGTTGAACATTTGAAGTTGGAAACCAACTTCATGCGGAAATTCAAGTGAAATAGGTAAACTAATATATTGTTCTAATTATCTTATATGATTGTCATGTGGTTGGTCAATATTTTCATGCCAACAATCTTGTTCTGATTATGCAATTATATTTTCTTAGTATGTGTATCATAATTTCATAATATTTCAGTTCATTTCAGTTTAGTTCTATAGCTGATTCTAATTCAATGTTTTCATTTCAGCTACATTTGAATACTGGAGTTCATGGAATTCACCGGTGAATATTTTGGGCAGGTATATTCACATGTATCAATTTCATTTGTTGATTGAATTTTTTTTAAATTTTTTCTCTTTTCAGGTGAGCTTGGCGAACATTTTCCCCCTGTTGAACGGTCTCGTTCAATAATGGTTTCGTTCGCTTTTCCATGCCCCTTTTACGATGATGATGGAATATGATCGTACCGTCAGCTCTCACACGAAGGCGAACTTTATGTCGGGCCGGTAGATTGATAGTCTTTTCTTTGTTTCTTCTTTTCGATATTGCATCGAAATCAATCCGCTTCAGCACTTGACTTGGAAGATAGAGATCTTGTCCTTCCTTCGTAATAAAACGTTGATGGCTATTGCTTGCTCTCATCCTCAACTTCTTCATCGTTTTTGTTGATTTTAAGGATTGCAGAGAATAGACGCGTGATCCGTTTATGATAGCTGGTTTTGTCAAAATAGGAACTGGAGGTGGTAATATGGAGCCTTTGGCATCTATTTTCTTCCTTTTATCATGTGGCTGAGGTGAACTCGGACGACCGCATTCCGGACATGTGCATGAATCTCTCATAATGGCTGCCCTCGATGTGGATGGTTGGTTCACCGGTGTTGTATCATTTTTTGATGATTTTAATGGTATGCCAAATATGTCACATCCTTCATCTAAATAGGAGGATAGTATAGGACTTCTAGGAGGGGTGATGTGGAACTCATCAAATATCATCAACACGTCTGCATCATATTCGTCAGCGTTATTCATCTGAAATTTATTAATCAAAGAGTTATACGGTAGGAAATAGTGGGCACTGATAAGATATACACGGCACAAGACAAAACGAACATGGATTTGACTATTATTTGTCTGTGGCGTTATCATTTATGAGTAATTGACAAATTTTTGAAACAGGTCTCTGAAACGTGCCACTTTTGGTTCAGATTTGCACTACTCGAACGAGTCCATCTGTTCCAGGGAATACTTTTTCTACTAATCCAAACGGCCAAATTGCGGGAGGCATGTTTTCATTTTTAAGGAGAATGACATCTCCTACTTGGATGTTGGGTTGAAGTAAACACCATTTCGATCGTTGTTGCAGTTGATTAAGATAATCCTTTGACCATTTATGCCAAAACTGTCTCGTCATATCATGTAATATTTTCCATCGTTGTGATAATGATGTACTAGTGCAGTCCGGTTCTGGTATCGCTTTCTGTGCTTGGCCGATTAAAAAATGCCCTGGAGTAAGTACGAATAGTTCATCTGAAGTATCTCTACTGCGACACAATGGTCTAGAATTCAGGCATGCTTCTATTTGAGCAAGCACAGTCGCATATTCTTCAAACGTACAGGCCTTATTTCCTAAAGTGCGTCGTAGGTGGTATTTTATGGATTTAACCCCAGCCTCCCATAATCCGCCAAAGTGTGGCGCAGCTGGTGGGTTAAAATGCCACGTTATAGCCTTTGATGCAAGATGTGCTGCTACTTCTGGCTCCGATTCCTTAATTACTCGTTTTAGGTCCTTATCGAGAATAGAATTTGCGCCGATGAAGTTGGTACCGCAGTCAGAATATATGTTGCGACATTGGCCTCTTCTAGCCACGAATCTTTTTAATGCCGCAAGGAAGGCCGTTGACGTCATATCTGACACAAGCTCTATGTGTGTTGCTCTTGTAGCCATGCAAATGAAAACACATAAATAAGCCTTTTGAACCTTGGCATTCCGCAAAGTCGACGTCTTAATAGTGAAGGGTCCTGCATAATCTATTCCAACCTCCGGGAAGGGTTTTGCTATATTCACTCGACATGCTGGCAGATTGCCCATGAGTTGTGTTGTAGTTGAATGACGATGTCGTAAGCAAGTTACACACTTATGTATTCTGCTAGTTATTCATCTCCGTGCATCAAGAATCCAATAGTAATGTCTAACCGTACCAAGCACTAACGCGGTGCCACCATATAAGGTCTCTAAATGTACCTTATCGATGATTATTCTGGTAATATGACTGTCCTTTGGCAGAATAATAGGATGTCTTCTGGCATAAGTAATGTTAGCAAATTGTAATCGTCCACCTAAACGTATGAACCAATTGTCATCCATAAATGGATTAACCGTGAGAAGTTTACTTTTGCGTGAGATTGGGATATTAGTTGATCAATTCTTATATTCCTCTGGAAAGGTCACTTGCTGAAGTAATTTTAAAACAGTATATTCTGCTACTCTAAGGTTTGTATTTGTTAGCTCATTCGTTTGTTTCTGTTTGCTATTACGACAATTAGAGGAGAAACGTTGGATTATCGCTACTATTCGAATTAAGCCTGTAAATGAGGAGTAACGATGAAAGATATGATCTGAAGACAATGTAAGCAAGACAACTTCGACGGGTTTTTTTGCTTCCAAATCTGTCTGTAAATCTGTTTTACAAGTTTTAGGCAATTCTACTTGAGGTTTGCAAGCAATGTAAACGCAATCATCATTGGTTGTTGCACGCTTCCAAATTATCTCATCCTAATTCAGGCTCAATGCTCCTATTAATACGGAGCCTTCAATCAACCCTAGCTCTCATTCTGCAAGCAACCAGTCAAATTTTCACTCTTCAATCAACCCTATCTCTCATTCTACAATCAACCAGTCTAATTGTCAATCTTCAATCAACCCTACCTCGCATTCTGCAATCAACGGGTCTAATGTTGACTCTTCAATCAACGCTTCTTTCGAAAAAAGGATTGTACGCGACATGCAACAAGCTGCGCAACCATCAACATTCAGCACTTATGCAAGTCAACCTCTTCCTGTACAAGAAGAGTCGAGTTCTCTCACATCTTCAGTCGCCTTGTTGCCTACAGCACTTTGTCATCTGAAAGATGCAATGGGAAATCTCCAATTATGCCGAGAATTATTGGATTCCGGATCGCAGATCTCGCTTATTTCTGAAGCCTGTGTCTCACGTTTTCAGCTAAAGCAAGAGAGAGGAAAACTTTCTATTAATGGGCTTGCAGCTACTGAACTCGGAGTAACAAAAGGAAGCGAATCGATATTTATCCACGCTGGAACAGTGTTTGTGGAACTAAAGTTGTAGCGTTCATAATGGATAATTTGTCTGCCTATGTTCTAAAAAAATCAGCAACTTAACCCTTGCAGATCCTAATTTCAAAATTTCATATGGAATTGATGTTATTCTCGGCGCTGATAAATTTTTGGGTAATTCTCAACCAAGGTAAATTGCGCGATGATCCTGGAACTGTTATTCCTCATGAGACACTTTTTGGTTGGGTGATAGTAGGAGGCACGAGGAGCAATTCTCCAGCATTCAGCATGATTTCTACGGTGACAAGTTTAGATCGAATTTTAGAACAATTTTGGAAAACAGAAGACATTACTGCAGATTGCTCCATCTTAAGTGAGGTAGAGAAGCAGGCAGAACGTCACTTTCAAAATACCGTAACTCGCGATATGATTGGTCGTTACATTCTCCGCTTGCCGTTAAAAGATGATGCAGAACCATTAGGAAATTCCTTTCGGAACGCATACAACCGTCTTCAATCAGTTGAGCGGCGGTTTTTACAAGATATTAACTACAAAAATTCCTACATTGAATTCATGCGGGAATACGAAAATTTGCACCACATGGAACACATCCCTCAAGAAAAAATGTATACGGAAGAAAATAGTTGCTTTTACCTACCGCATCATGCTGTTTTCAAGAATGAACCGAGCGCAAATATTCGGGTGATTTTTGATGCCTCTGCTAGGACTTCCTCCGGAGCTTCTTTAAACGATAATCTCTTAGTTGGCCCAAAACTTCAGAGGGACTTAGTAAACATCCTTATAAGGTTCAGAAAACATCAAATTGCAGTCACCGGAGATGTTCAGAAAATGTATCGTCAGGTGCTGGTGGCTGCACAGGATAGAGAGTATCAACGTGTCTTTAGATTATCAACGTATCTTATGGCGGGTGGATGCCTTGCTACCCATTAAGCAGTACAAATTGAACACAGTTACATACGCAACATCTTCGGGGGCATTTTTAGCGACAAGGGTCCCCATCAAATAGGCGAAGAACATAAAAACACTCACCCCAATGCAGCTGCGGTGGTGCAACAGGACTTTTATGTAGATGACCTCCTCTCTGATGCTGAAACATTATCCGTTGCCTTAGAATTGCAGAAACAACTGTCGACAATGTTGACTGGAAGCGGGTTCCCTTTAGTAAAATGGCGCTCCAGTGAATTCCGCCCAATTTTGAATAGTGCAGCTAATACAAATGACAAATCGCATCAAATTGACGACAACCCTGACATCACTAAAGTATTTGGAATTCAATGGAACCAGGCTGATACATTTTCCTTCCTAATCAACAAAGACCTGTCAGAAGCAAACACAAAACGGAAAATCCTTTCAGAGTCTTTTAGAGTTTTCGATCCTCTGGGATTTCTGGCATCTGTCTTAATATCCATAAAAATTATTTTTCAACAATTATGGTTGACGAAATATTATTGGGTTGATGTGCTTCCTGAAGACATAATTCACCGATGGGAAAAGTTAAAGGTTGAATTACCGGCCGTCTCTGCGTGCATATGCTGCAGTAATATACTGTCGAACCGAAGACAGAAATGGTAGTGCGATCATAAGATTTGTCACATCAAACACAAGGGTAACCCCTTTAAAACAGGTCAGCTTTCCACGCCTAGAGTTATGTGCAGCCCTGCTGCTTACTAGACTTATAAAGAAAGTAACATAAGCGCCCTCATTTCCGGATGTTATCATACATGCATGGACCGATTCATCCGTGGTTTTGGCCTGCTTTTCAGACATTCCGCGACGCTGGAAGCTATATGTTGCAAATCGCACGGCAGAGATATTAGAATCCATCCCTAGAACCCAATGGAAGCATGTGCCGTCAAAGGATAATCCAGCTGATAGCGCTTCAAAAGGAATCACTCCAAGGACACTCATTAATCATTCTTTGTGGTGGCAAGGTCCATCATGGTTAGCGATCATGGAGGATCAGTGGCCAAATAATCCTCATGTAAAATTCAACGCCAATGTTCAAAAGGAAGAAAGAAAAACTGTAAAGCTACAATCAGATATTATGCGTAAGATGTAAATAATAAGAAGGAATGTGCGTTCTTTAATTAAAAATTAATTCAATTTTTATTAAAATAAATAACTGTATAATACCACAATATACAACTCGCCTTTCTTCGTACAATTATTTCCTCATACAATTATTCGCAATTTTCCTTCTTTGCTCTAGTTAATTAATTATTAATGAACACCGTACATAAATTCAAACAAAAAAAGAATTCACTGATGAAATCAATATATGCCAATTGAAAAACAAAAAAGGGAAAAGAAAGGAAGATTAATTATTAGGAACTGCACCGTTTGGTCGAGATACCTTTTGTACTTTTTGACCAAAGTGACAGCTTGTTGAACCTTGAAAAACACTTACGAAAAAGAGACCGAATCTCAATTGGTACTTGGCTTTTATGGAAAATCAGCGGCCATCTTGCGACTATTCTTACGTTGCCTTTCTGCTTTGTAGACTTTTCATACTGCCATCTCTGCTATCACAATGGTTAACAATATTTCTGACCAGTCCTTTATTCAATACTTTAATCGTTAGCAAAAAGAAACAGTTTTATCTTACGTTAAAAGTTCATTCTAAATGTTTGGCGATTGCCGAATTTTATAATTTGCATGAAATATTAATAAAAATCGTAATCTTGCTTGAGCAACTAGATGGCGTAGGCATCATTTCTTATTCACCATTTCCTACTCTCCTTTCAAGGTGCTAATGTGATCTCTTTTTAACGTTTGATCTCTTTCCCTCTCGTTATAAGCATTGGCGAATTAAATAAATTTAAATTCTTCGTTGGAAAATTAGAATTGGTGAATATAAATATCACCATAAAGTTCCCCATAGACATTTATCTTAGATTGATGTATGATATGTTGGCAACACATAAAATATGACAAGAAATTATTATCATTTGAAATCCTCCAAAATGTCATTTGTTGTGTGTGCTTTAGCAAGACTTCTTTCAAGGTAAGTACAATTAATATTCCTTTAATTTTGCATTATGCGAATATTGTTAATAGTTTCACTGTGTCTGCCCCTTGAAATGCACTTGCTAATTATCTTCTTATTTGTATTCCAGACGTACTGCGAAATCATCCAGTGATCCGTCATCAGTTGAACATTTGAAGTTGGAAACTAACTTCATGCGGAAATTCAAGTGGAATAGGTAAACTAATTTATTGTTCTAATTATCTTATATGATTGTCATGTGGTTGGTCAATATTTTCATGCCATCAATCTTGTTCTGATTATGCAATTATATTTACTTAGTATGTGTATCATAATTTCATAATATTTCAGTTCATTTCAGTTCAGTTCTATAGCTGATTCTAATTCAATGTTTTCATTTCAGCTACATTTGAATACTGGAGTTCATGGAATTCATCGGTGAATATTTTGGGCAGGTATATTCATATGTATCAATTTCATTTGTTGATTGATTTTTTTTTTATTTTTTCTCTTTTCAGGTGAGCTTGACGAACATTTTCCCCCCTGTTGAACGGTCTCATTCAATAATGGTTTCGTTCGCTTTTCCATGCCCCTTTTACGATGATGATGGAATATGATCGTACCGTCAGCTCTCACACGAAGGCGAACTTTATGTCGGGCCGGTAGATTGATAGTCTTTTCTTTGTTTCTTCTTTTCGATACTGCATCGAAATCAATCCGCTTCAGCACTTGACTTGGAAGATAGAGATCTTGTCCTTCCTTCGTAATAAAACGTTGTTGGCTATTGCTTGCTCTCATCCTCAACTCCTTCATCGTTTTTGTTGATTTTAAGGATTGCAGAGAATAGACGCGTGATCCGTTTATGATAGCTGGTTTTGTCAAAATAGGAACTGGAGGTGGTAATATGGAGCCTTTGGCATCTATTTTCTTCCTTTTATCATGTGGCTGAGGTGAACTCGGACGGCTGCATTCTGGACATGTGCATGTATCTCTCATAATGGCTGCCCTCGATGTGGATGGTTGGTTCACCGGTGTTGTATCATTTTTTGATGATTTTAATGGTATGCCAAATATGTCACATTCTTCATCTAAATAGGAGGATAGCATAGGACTACTAGGAGGGGTGATGTGGAACTCATCAAAGATCATCAACACGTCTTCATCATATTCGTCAGCGTTATTCATCTGAAATTTATAAATCAAAGAGTTATACGGTAGGAAATAGTGGACACTGATAAGATATACACGGCACAAGACAAAACGAACATGGATTTGACTATTATTTGTCTGTGGCGCTATCATTTATGAGTAATTGAAAAATTTTTGAAACAGGTCTCTGAAACGTGCCACTTTTGGTTCAGATTTGCACTACTCGAACGAGTCCATCTGTGCCAGGGAATACTTTTTCTACTAATCCAAACGGCCAAATTGCGGGAGGCATGTTTTCATTTTTAAGTAGAATGGCATCTCCTACTGTGAGAGCTAGTCTCGAACGTGGGAGGGAGGGCCGGTTTTTGAATAGATAACTCAGCGTGTTTCAAATTCAAATATAAAATGTTATTTTCTCATAATTCATGTACTTAACCTGATATCACAAATTCATAAAACAATTCAAAGGAGCTTAAAACTATCAATTCAACTTAACAATTCAGAAAAAGAATTTCAATAGTAAAAGAGAAAAAAAAATGGTCCAAAAAAACGTTTTCCGTCTCTTTAATTCTGAAAAGAAGAAGAAGAAAATCGGAATTAGTTTTGTCACCTTCTAACACGACTAGAATAATAATGCTGCTAATACGTGTGGGCCCTAAGGCAGTAAAAATGACGCACACAAGAATTTTCTATGAATCTGTTTGACGGTAGCGGCCCAGTGAGACAGAGAAGCTGAATAAGCAGAAAAAGGGGGGTGCAGCAGCGTGCTGCAACGTGTGGTTCAAAACAGAATGAGACGAAATTTTCAAATTAGACTCTGAACAGAACTATACTTCTGTAATAAATATAAAAACTGATTTCAGATTAAACTCTGACCAGAATTATACTTCTGTAATAAATATGAAAAATGATTTCAGATTAAACTCTGACCAGAATTATACTTCTGTAATAAATATGGGAAATTCAGATTAAACTCTGAACAGAATTATACTTCTGTAATAAATATGGGAATTTCAGATTAAACTCTGAACAGAATTATACTTCTGTATGGAGGATAGGAATATATTTTTCAGATTAAACTCTGAACAGAATTATACTTCTGTATGGAGGATAGGAACACGATTCTTATTTTTCAGATTAGACTCTGAATCAGATGAACTCTGATAAAAGAATGGTGCCATCTATTGCAACTCGTCGGCCTTTTGTAGCCGCCGCATCCAGTTATTAGCTCTCGCCTCTCGGTGTTGCCCTAGAGACGTTTATTCCAATTGCTCGTATTCTGACTGCGGCGAAGGCGAAGACAGCTGACTGTGTAGATGTCATTAAATTACATGAAAAAGTTGTCAACAATACAGAGGTACATATGATTTGGTAAGTTTGTGATTTATTGTTAATTATTCCTTTTGCTAAATGATTTCCTTTGGATTATTTTCAGATTAAAGAGGTAACCTGATAAGGATTAATTACTGTGCAGTTTGCATTTTTGTGGAAGAGAGATAATTCGTCAGATGTTAGATAAGTATTCTGTGACATTTTAAATTAGTGTTAATACTTTGTGGTGCCTTTTGTTTATTTCAGGAATTAATAAAAATGGTATAACCAGGCTGGACGCATTGGAATTTAGGTGGACTAAACATCCTCCCGCCTCAAAAAAGAGAAAAATCATTGTAAAATAAAAAATAAAATTACTTACAGATCTTTGAATGAGGAAGTGTAGTTTTGTTCCCTTCTTTTTCATTTTTAGTGTTAGGCCGCCTGGAAGAGGACATCTATAAAACATTTTTGCTTCTCGGATTTTATTCCATGGGATCTCAGCTGACTGTAAGACTAGCATGACGTCTGGGGTAGACCAAATCGTGTTCTTCAAATCGTCAGGAATTCCTATGGAAGTGTATATCGCTGAATTGGTTGGTATTGCTTCGAGAGTATTGGACATAGCTGATTCATGTCTGATGCATTCAGTTGGTTTGTTTTTTCTAGCACGAGCTTTCTTAGTGCTTGGTACTACTTTGTGTAGATCTCCTGGGACTCTAGGTGAAACTGTTGCCATTGATCGTTGCTGCGTTGGGACACATACATCTGGGCAACACTCTATTGGCTGGTTCAGAATGTCATTGGCCTTAGGTCCTTTTTGTGGTTTAACTGTAGGTGGGGATGTGCAATACCAAATTGACTGCCTTTTGGTCATAAGTGTTGTGTCTGGCATGTCTCGTGATGATTTTGGTTGTGTCTCAGCGGGAGGCTTTGTGAAACACTGTAGCTGATTCGGTTTTGTCGGTATATCTAGAAGATTCGGCACTGTATTCCTTGATGCTGCTGTTTTATTTGGAATAAGTTTTCGTTTAGGAACTGGTGATTTCGTTGGGACACGAATTCCTGGACGGCATTTACTTGGTCCCGGTGTAATCTCCTCGTGTAGAACTGGGAGGCTTGGTAGCACTGCACTTTGTTTTGTAGGAGGCGGTCTTGGCTTTGTCGACTTTCGAATCACGGGGTGATCCGGGGTCGGCTCTGACCCAAACTTTAAGACCTTGTTTGGTATGGGTATTCCACATAAAGCTTTCACCGAAGGAGATATGCCTTCTGCCTCAAATGGTCTTGCCTTTCGCTTAATCGGCGAGGAGTGTACAGGTGATGGTCGTATGACGACAGATTTCATTTTTCTTCCCTTCGTAGGTGTTGGAGGGAGTGGGCTGATAGGCCTGATAGGTGTAGGAGCCGCCAAAAGTTCCGGAGGAGTAGGTGCAAGGCTTACATCCATAGAATCCAGTGATTCTGAATTAAAAATTTCTAACAATTCCTCCATTGCAGACAAAATCAAAAAATAATAAAGTAACTAAAAACGAATTTGAATAAAAACCACTTTGCGCGCACTAGTCACTGTTCAAAACTGAAGTGACTTTTGTTGGGTTGTGGATTCAAATATATTCAAATATAACGGGTGTTTTGGAACTTAGTACTGCCAGAGAGCAATAGACTTTGGTGGGGATAATTGATGATTCTCAGGAGATGTTGGTGAGAGGGAGAGGATATTTTTTTTAAATAGGACAGGTGAGAATATTTAATTCATTTCTATTATTGGATGAGGAGGAAAGAGCTCTGACAAATTTTGCTGCAGTTCGTATTACTGGGAAAAATTCTCTCGCATTACTGATGCAATATGAGAAGTAGGCTTTGGATGATAGTGATGCCATCTAGTGGTGAGAGGTTTAGTATCTCTGTCATCTAGTTCAGTTTTTGTTTTATTAGATTTTAAAGTTGCTGACACTGAACGAGATGGTGATACTCTTGTTTCATTTTTCCATTTTGTGTTAATGGTGGAAAGAGTTGTTAAGGTATAGTGCTTCCTTGCTTCACTGGGTGTATTTCTCCAGACTTTTCTCTGAGAACTGTGGCGCAGAGGTGTATTATGATTCTTGGTGGACACATATTCATATTTTCTGGGGGGTAGTCGTTTTCTTGTATGGAATTGATGTTTTGGTGGCGTGGTGGAGTATTCCCAAACTCTCTTTAGTTTCTTATCCAACTTGGGGTTTGTCGTAATATATGTGGATAGCACAGTTGTCGTCGTGCTCTTTATTTCTGGTACTCCTCCGACCAGAATCCAGCCCAGTTCGGTGTTTTGGGCTGTAGGTATATTGCTAGATCCTCTTCTAATTCCATTTTTAATGATGGCGACATAGATATTTGCTCCGAGAAGAACAGCGATTTCTCCTGGAACTGAGAACGTAGGATCTGCAAGCGGGAGATTGTTTATGTGTTTCCAATTTGACACTTCGATTGTCTGTGTTGGAAGCAGATCGGTGATTTTTTGGATTATGAGCATGTTGCTCGCTATTTTAAAATTGTTTTGTAGAGAATTAATTGTGACTGTGGTTTGCTGTACAGCTGTATTAGTGGGAGTTGAACCAAGTCCAATTAATTCTTGGGTGGTTGGAGATCCTTTAAGCTGTAAGAGTTTACAGGCCTTTTCGGTCATAACAGACACTTGAGATCCAGAGTCTATTAATGCTCGGAATGTCATTGTGATTCCGGATGATGAGGTGACATTTATCAGAGCTGTAGAGAGGAGATCTCTTTTCATATTGGCGGTTAGAAAATTTTGAACTTGTTGTTCGTCATTTCTACAAGCTAAGGGTGTGCTTGGTTCAGTTTCCATACTGGAAATTTGGGTGGATTGATTAGGTGATGCTGTCACCGAATCGTTTTGCTCATAGTGGAGCAATGTGTTATGACATTTGTTACAGTGGTAACACCTTTTATTGCTTGTAAAATTTAAGGTTAGGTGGTTGGGAGATAAGCAATTTTTGCATAAATGCTTATTTGTGACAACTTCATGTCGTTGTCGGGTGTTCATATTTCTAAAGGTGGGTGAACTGGTGTTGAACTTTTGCTTCTATTCAAGATCCATAAGTTGGTTTTGGTGGGAATGGTTTTCTCTGTATCGTGTTCGACAATGTATTTTTATTTCCTATCATTTGCAGAGTTCGGAAGCGAGACTCTAGGAATTTTTTAGTGTGTTTAATTCTGGTAAATCAGTGCTACTATGTAAGCTCTGTTCCCATAATTGATGCGTATCTGGGTGTAATTTCTGTACAGTCAAGTATATAATAATTGGATCCCAATTGTTTGTTTCTACATCTAAATTCTGTAATGCTAATAGTGCTTCTGTTATGTTGTCTAGTAGTCTTTTAATACTTTCGGCGGTATCATGATTAGTGGTTGGGAGAGTCAATAATTTTTTTAGTTGTACGTTGACTAAAATTCGCTAATTTGAGTAGCGCTCCTTTAGGAGTTGCCAAGCTGGTTTATAATTTGCGTCGCATATTTCATAATGCCTGAGCAGCTTTTCAGCTTCTCCTATTAGATTAGTTTTTAGAAAGTATAGTTTGTCAACGTCTCTTAAATTATTGTTTTGTGAATAACTGAATTAAATAAATCGTGGAATGAAATCCACGTAGAGTATCCTCCATTGAAGGTGGGAAGTTTAATTCTGGGGAGTCTGTCATTATTACATGAATTTGTGCTGCTAGCATGTGATGTCTGAGTCTGAGGAGGATTGTTGACAGGCATTGGTGTTAGTTTGTCTATATCCTCTTCCATGCTTGCTGCTTTTTGAATATAATACTCCTGTGCATCACTAAATGTCTCTTTCGTGAAATACTCTAATTTGCGATCTTCTTTTGTCGCTCTCTTTTGAATTACCCTATGCCGCGTTTGGAATTCTTTCCAATATTCGGTGAACGTTTGTAGGCGTTTTTCTGTCGATTTGACAGTTTTCTTTTTACCATCTCTTTGATGCCTTCTAAAGGTCTTCCATTATATCTTTGACCTCTTTTTGAGACTCAACTAACTCTAATATTGAGCTAATGGTTTCGTCTCCGGCGTCAGATATACTGCCTTCATCATCTGTAGGCATTTTGTATGGAGAGGCTTGAATCACGTGATAGTCTTAAGCAATGTATTCAATTTTATATTTGATTCGACTGAGTTATCCGGCTCGAAGGACCAATGTGAGAGCTAGTCTCGAACGTGGGAGGGAGTGCCGGTTTTTGAATAGATAACTCAGCGTGTTTCAAATTCAAATATAAAATTTTATTTTCTCATGATTCATATACTTAACCTAATATCACAAATTCATAAAAACAATTCAAAGGAACTAAAAACTATAAATTCAACTTAACAATTCAGAAAAAGAAATTCAATAATAAAAGAGAAAAAAATGGTCCAAAAAAAACGTTGTCCGTCTCTTTAATTCTGAAAAGAAGGAGAATAAAATCGGAATTAGTTGTGTCACCTTCTAACACGACTAGAATAATAATGCTGCTAATACGTGTGGGCCCTAAGGCAGTAAAAATGACGCACAAAAGAATTTTCTATGAATCTGTTTGACGGTAGCGGCCCAGTCAGACAGAGAAGCTGAATAAGCAGAAAAAGGGGGGTGCAGCAGCGTGCTGCAACGTGTGGTTCAAAACAGAATGAGACGAAATTATCAGATTAGACTCTGAACAGAACTATACTTCTGTAATAAATATAAAAACTGATTTCAGATTAAACTCTGACCAGAATTATACTTCTGTAATAAATGTGAAAAATGATTTCAGATTAAACTCTGACCAGAATTATACTTCTGTAATAAATATGGGAAATTCAGATTAAACTCTGAACAGAATTATACTTCTGTAATAAATATGGAAATTTCAGATTAAACTCTGAACAGAATTATACTTCTGTAATAAATATGGGAATTTCAGATTAAACTCTGAACAGAATTATACTTCTGTATGGAGGATAGGAATATATTTTTCAGATTAAACTCTGAACAGAATTATACTTCTGTATGGAGGATAGGAACACGATTCTTATTTTTCAGATTAGACTCTGAATCAGATGAACTCTGATAAAAAAATGGTGCCATCTATTGCAACTCGTAGGCCTCTTATAGCCGCCGCATCCAGTTATTAGCTCTCGCCTCTCGGTGTTGCCCTAGAGACGTTTATTCCAATTGCTCGTATTCTGACTGCGGCGAAGGCGAAGACAGCTGACTGTGTAGATGTCATTAAATTACATGAAAAAGTTGTCAACAATACAGAGGTACATATGATTTGGTAAGTTTGTGATTTATTGTTAATTATTCCTTTTGCTAAATGATTTCCTTTGGATTATTTTCAGATTAAAGAGGTAACCTGATAAGGATTAATTACTGTGCAGTTTGCAATTTTGTGGAAGATAGATAATTCGTCAGATTTTAGATAAGTATTCTGTGACATTTTAAATTAGTCTTAATACTTTGTGGTGCCTTTTGTTTATTTCAGGAATTAATAAAAATGGTATAACCAGGCTGGACGCATTGGAATTTAGGTGGACTAAACACCTACTTTGATGTTGGGTTGAGGTAAACACCACTTCGTTCGTTGTTGCAGTTGATTAAAATAATCCTTTGACCATTTATGCCAAAACTGTCTCGTCATATCTTGTAATATTTTCCATCGTTGTGATAATGATGTACTAGTGCAGTCCGATTCTGGTATCGCATTCTGTGCTTGGCCGATTAAAAAATGCCCTGGAGTAAGTACGAATAGTTCACCTGAAGTATCTCTACTGCGACACAATGGTCTAGAATTCAGGCATGCTTCTATTTGAGCAAGCACAGTCGCATATTCTTCAAACGTACAGGCATTATTTCCTAAAGTGTGTCGTAGGTGGTATTTTATGGATTTAACCCCAGCTTCCCATAATCCGCCAAAGTGTGGCGCAGCTGTAGGTTAAAATGCCACGTTATAGCCTTTGATGCAAGATGTGCTGCTACTTCTGGCTCCGATTCCTTAATTTCTCGTTTTAGGTCCTTATCGAGAATAGAATTTGCGCCGATGAAGTTGGTACCGCAGTCAGAATATATGTTGCGACATAGGCCTCTTCTAGCCACGAATCTTTTTAATGCCGCAAGGAAGGCCGTTTACGTCATATCTGACACAAGCTCTATGTGTGTTGCTCTGTAGCCATGCAAATGAAAACACATAAATAAGCCTTTTGAACCTTGGCATTCCGCAAGGTAGACGTCTTAATAGTGAAGGGTCCTGCATAATCGATTCCAACCTCCGGGAGGGTTTTGCTATATTCACCCGACATGCTGACAGATTGCCCATGAGTTGTGTTGTAGTTGAATGACGATGTCGTAAGCAAGTTACACACTTATGTATTCTGCTAGTTATGCAACTCCATGCATCAAGAATCCAATAGTAATGTCTAACCGTATCAAGCGCTAACGCGGTGCCTCCATGTAAGGTCTCTAAATGTACCTTATCGATGATTATTTTGGTAATATGACTGTCCTTTGGCAGAATAATAGGATGTCTTCTGGCATAAGTAATGTTAGCAAATTGTAATCGTCCACCTAAACGTATTAACCCATTCTCATCCATAAATGGATTAAGCGTGAGAAGTTTTTTTTTGCGTGAGATTGGGATATTAGTTGATAAATTCTTATATTCCTCTGGAAAGGTCACTTGCTGAAGTAATTTTAAAACAGTATATTCTTCTACTCTAAGGTTTGTATTTGTTAGCTCATTCGTTTGTTTCTGTTTGCTATTACGACAATTGAGGAGAAACGTTGGATTATCGCTACTATTCGAATTAAGCCTGTAAATGAGGAGTAGCGATGAAAGATATGATCTGAAGACAATGTAAGCAAGACAACTTCGACGGGTTTGTTTGCTTCCAAATCTGTCTGTAAATCTGTTTTACCAGTTTTAGGCCATTCTACTTGCGGTTTCGTTAACCAATTTGGCCCGTACCACCATAAGTTATTGTTTGTCAAGCTCGACGCTGATATTCCTCTGGATGCTAAGTCGGCTGGGTTCTGTTTTGTTGAGATATTATGCCAGTAATCATATCGGATGATGTCCTGTATCTGATATACCCGATTGGCCACATACGTCTCCCAGCGTGAGATATGTTCCTTGGTCCAATGTAGTACGATCATGGCATCTGTCAACGCGAATATTGGTAAATTTTGTAAATTCATATCCTTGACTGTGGTTTCGACTAATTTTGCTAATAACAATGCTCCCTTTAACTCTAAATGAGTAATTGTTGTTGGCTTCAGAGGAGCTACCTTCGTTTTTGCTGTTAGTACGGTTGATGTTATATTCCCATTTTCGTCTTCAGCTCGCATATACAACACAGCTGCATAAGCTCTCTTGGACGCGTCGCAAAAGCCGTGAAGCTGTACGTGTACCAGTGGAAAATAGCCGACCCATCTAGGAATTTTCAAAAGCTCAAAATTTTGCAGTTCGCGAAGGAATGCCGTCCATTGACTACTAATAGCGTCCGATGCTTCTGCATCCCAAGATGATCCTGTTATCCATAATGCTTGAATTATCAATTTAGCTGCAATAATGACAGGCGCTAACCAACCCAGTGGATCATATAACGACGCTACTTGTGATAGTACAGTACGTTTGGTAATTTTTGTATAGGTATTCGATTGTTTGATGACAAAAGTAAAGTAATCCGGCCCAGGATGCCAGCGTATTCCAAGAGTTTTGACTGATTCGTTGTTGGTAAAGGTAAGTACTTCTTTAAGTTCACGATGATCGATAGGCAAATCTAGCAATCTATAGTCGTTGCTAGTCCATTTTCTTAGGTTGAATCCGGCGGAATGGGTCATCTGAATTAGTTGACGTTGTAGATCCTTGGCTGTTGTTATATCATAAGCACCAGTAAATACGTGTCGTCTACGTAAAATTCAGTGAAGACTATCGTCGACGCTAAGGGCCATTTTTCCTTTACGTCTTCTGCTAACTGTTGCAGAGTGCGTATGGCTAAATATGGAGCGCAGGATGTTCCAAACGTGACTGTTTTCAACTGATGATCTTGTATTTGTAAAGTTTTTGGATTTTGCCATATAATTCTTTGAAATGTTCGATCTCCCGGATGAACCTCTATCATCCTATAAATTTTTTCCAGATCAGCATTCATAGCGATTTTATATTTCCTCCAATTTAGTAAAATTGCAAATAGTTTAGATTGTAGAGAGGGGCCTGTTAGAAGCATCTGATTGAGAGATTTATCATTTGTTGTTCCTGCGGACGCGTCAAACACTACTTGAAGCCGAGTCGTAGTCCTATCTTTGATAACAGCATGATGGGGGATGTAGTAATGATTTTTTGTATTATCAGGAGGATCGACTTCTTCCATGTGCCCAAGTTCGATGTATTCATTAAGACACTTCCCATAATCGGATTGCTTCTCAAACGTTGTTGTAAAGTAAGAAATCTTTTAAATGCTTGAGGTCTTGATTCACCCAAGGTGGGACGCTCCATGTTAACAAATGGAAGTTGCACTTGATATTTTCCATTGCTTAAACGTTGGTGGGTCTTCTGATAAAATTTTTCACACTCCTGTTCTTGTGTGGTCAGAATTGGTTTTGACGGTACTTCCTCTAAATCCCAGAAATTTTTAATTAGTTTGGTTAGATCTGCGTCAGCTGTGGTGACTGTAAAGGCATTAGTTTGTTTGTTTGATGCCTCTGTAGTTGGTCCTAATAATATCCACCCAAATATCGTGTTAATTGCTACTGGAGAACTGTATGACCTTCGTCGTATGCCTTCTCTAAGTATTTTTGTGTACGCATTTGCCCCTAGTAAAACATCTATTTTGTTTGGTTTGCAAAACATGGGGTCTGCTAAGTCTAATCCTTGTATGTGTTGCCATTCCCTTTGTGAAGTTGGTTTAGTGGGCAGCGGATCAGTAATATGCTTTAACACAAGGAAATCATCTTCAATTAACTCTGTATTTGCTTTGCATGAGGATAGTTGTAATCAGACTTTGTATCGCGCAATGGCATTCGAGTTTGCATTTAATCCGATGACTTGTACTGATGTTGAAATGAAATTGACATATAGCCTTTTACAAGCAGCATCAGTAATAAATGAAGACTGTGAGCCCGGATCCACTAGGCATCGTAGTACTTGCGAATGTCCATGATTGCCGTGTACAGTTATTAATGCGGTTGCTAGCAATGCATATTTATTTTCCCTGGCCATGAAGCTTTGCGTGGCAATTGAATGATCAGCACCGTGGGCTGAAGATATGATTGAAGCTACATTACCTTGTGCGTTGTTATCCTGTTCTTGCTTGGTGGCGTTACGGTATGGTGTATTGCTTTGACTGATTGTTGGCTTTAATACACGTTGCTCTTTTGTAGGTTCTTCATGAATAGTTGTGTGGTGTTTTTCATTACACTTGAAACATTTAAATTTACTGTTGCAGTTCTTAACGAAATGATTTTTTGACAAAAAATTTAAACATTGACCAGCTGATTTGATTAGGTTGCGTCTAGTGGATATGTCCATTTTCTGATATTTTGGGCACCGTTGTATAAAATGATTTCGCGAACACGCAGCACATTTAATCTTCTTCACTGTGTGGTAAGATTGAGTCGCTTCTCTTGAAATTGGCTTATGTTGGCTTGCCTTTGATATCAAAACATCTGCGATTGACTCTAAGACCTTTAAACGCTTGTTTAAAAATGTTTTAAATTGCTCGAATGCTGGTACCATTTGAGTAGCCCCTTGTTCTTCTTACCACAGTTTTAACGTAACAAACGGCAATTTCTGTACAAGCAGATAGATTAAGAGTGCATCCCATGTTGAAACATTTACTTCTAAGCTCGTAAGCTGCTGTAAGCTTTCCTCCGATGTGTCAATTAAATATATGATTCCCTTAGATGTTTCGCTGTTCAATTTTGGTTGATTAACTAGAACTTTTATTTGATTGTTAACTAAAATTCTTTTATTATCGTATCGTTCTTCCAATTTCTTCCAAGCTGGCTCATAATCTTGTTCAGTTATTGGTGTGTGCCTTAACAGTTTTTCCGCATCACCAATTAAACATCCCTTCAGATAATGAAGTTTTTGTACGGATGTTATTTTTGTGTTATTATGAACTAACGACACAAACAAATCATGGAAGGAACGCCACAGATCATAATCACCGTTAAATTTTGGTAAAGTGATTCTTGGTAACTGCGATTCTTGCTGCACGATCGTTGACGTGTGAATTGGAACAGCGCGGTTATTGGTAGATACATTCGGTGCTGGTAAAAATTTTCTTAATCCATCCATGAACTCGCCTACATATTCTGAATATTTGCCTTCCATTTCACTATAATGGTCCTTAACTATATATTCTGGGGGGTCGGAACTTGGATCTTCATAAATCAACTTGTTAATTTTAAAATCCGTTTCATTAATTTCATTCCAAACACTCTTCAGATCCGATAATTTATTTTCATAAAATCCTTGAGTTCTCTTCGATAAATTTGCTTTCTTGCCACTCTCTATTACCTTTTCTAATCTTGATTTCAAAACTGCTTATGTTATCAGTAACGTTTTCATTATTGGTACCCTGGTATATGCGTGTATGTAGATATGTATAATGTGATACTCCCGTAATAATAACACTATAGTAATAGTAATACTGTACTAATAATAATGTGTAGTAACTGTTCCCTTCCTTGTGATGACAGACAAACAGTACGCAATTACGAATAATGATGAAAAAGAAAAAAAAATGAAAAACAAAATGAACAAATTAGATTAATTTAAAACGAGCAACACATTCCTGGATGGAACCACCAAAAATGTAAACCTACAATCAGATATTATGCGTAGGATGTAAATAATAAGACGAAATGTGCGTTCTTTAGTCAAAAATTAATTCAATTTTTATTAAAATAAATAACTGTATAATACCACAATATACAACTCGCCTTTCTTCATATAATTATTTCCTCATACAATTATTCGCAATTTTCTTTCTTTGCTCTAGTTAAATAAAGAATTATTAATGAACACGGTACATAAATTCAAACAAAAAAAGAATTCACTGATGAAATCAATATATGCCAATTGAAAAACAAAAAAGGGAAAAAATATAGTAAATTTAACACCAAAAAAGCTTAAAGAAAGGAAGATTAATTATTAGGAACTGCACCGTTTGGTCGAGATACCTTTTGTACTTTTTGACCAAAGTGACAGCTTGTTGAACCTTGAAAAACACTTACGATAAAGAGAACGAATCTCAATTGGTACTTGGCTTTTATGGAAAATCAGCGGCCATCTTGCGACTATTCTTACGTTGCCTTTCTGCTTTGTAGACTTTTCATACTGCCATCTCTGCTATCACAATGGTTAACAATATTTCTGACAAGTCCTTTATTCAATACTTTAATCGTTAGCAAAAAGAAATAGTTTTATCTTACGTCAAAAGTTCATTCTAAATGTTTGGCGATTGCCGAATTTTATAATTTGCATGAAATATTAATAAAAATCGTAATCTTGCTTGAGCAACTAGATGGCGTAGGCATCATTTCTTATTCACCATATCCTACTCTCCTTTCAAGGTGCTAATGTGATCTTTTTTAACGTTTGATCTCTTTCCCTCTCGTTATAAGCATTGGCGAATTAAATAAATTTAAATTCTTCGTTGGAAAATTAGAATTGGTGAATATAAATATCACCATTAAGTTCCCCATAGACATTTATCTTGGATTGATGTGTGATATGTTGGCAGCACATAAAATATGACAAGAAATTATTATCATCATTTGAAAACCTCCGAAATGACATTTGTTGTGTGTGCTTTAGGAAGACTTCTTTCAAGGTAAGTACAATTAATCTTCCTTTAATTTTGCATTATGCGAATATTGTTAATAGTTTCACTGCTGTGTCTGCCCCTTGAAATGCCGTTGCTAATTATCTTCTTATTTATATTCCAGACGTAGGTACTGTGAAATCATCCACTGATCCGTCATCAGTTGAACATTTGAAGTAGCAAACTGACTTCATGCGGAAATTCAAGTGAAATAGGTAAACTAATTTATTGTTCTAATTATCTTATATGAATATCATGTGGTTGGTCAATATTTTCATGCCAACAATCTTGTTCTGATTATGCAATTATATTTACTTAGTATGTGTATCATAATTTCATAATATTTCAGTTCATTTCAGTTCAGTTCTATAGCTGATTCTAATTCAATGTTTTCATCTCAGCTACATTTGAATACTGGAGTTCATGGAATTCACCGGTGAATATTTTGGGCAGGTATATATTGATATGTATCAATTTCATTTTTTGATTGAATTTTTTTTTTAATTTGTTCTCTTTTCAGGTGAGCTTGGCGAACAAAAACTCAAGTTTTAGTACACGTTCACGAAATTCAACATACTTTTCTTGTAGAACTATTTTCCCGTTCCTCTTCTTTTCACAAAATACAACGAGTTTTGGCATTATGCTTAAGATTCATCTTTAACACCAGAAATATCGCTGCAACTCGGAGACGAAATATGATAGCAGGCTCGGAGATACAGAATGCAACTACAATTTGCATCAAACATATACAGATATCATCGTTTGCAAGGTAAATTAAAAATCTAACCTCACAAAAGTCACTCGCATCTGGGAGTCAGCTCATTAAACTTAGTCCCTTTGTAGACAATAAAGGCATCCGCAGAGTTGGAGGCAGGCTTCAGAACTCTGATCTCAGCTTTTGCGCACAACACTCCATAATCATCCCTAAAAATCACATCATAGCAACGCTTATTACTCTAGATGCTCATAAAATACATCTTCATCTAGGACCTTCCTTGCTCATCAGTAGTTGTTCTATGGCGTTTCTGCGACACCCTTTTAGCTTCCCGGATTTCGCCACAGCTGGCGCCACCGTCGCTAGGTGGCCTGAGTATATACTAAATGTAGGTTTGTGTCTTGGCTGTATTGATTGTGCCTTGGATACACCAGCGTGTCTTGGGTGCCCCATTGAGACTCGACTGCGCCCTGACGGGATTAACCGGTACTACCGGGATGTGTCATTTGGTCTTGACTGCACCCTAGCGGCATTAGCCAGTACTACCAGCATACTCCGGTACTACGGTTTTCTTAGATAGATATGTGTTGCACCTAAATGTCGGCTTTTTTATTATGATTTTTCTTGAGCGCTTAAATGTAGGCTTTTGGTTTTGAACTAATAATTAAAGTTAATAATAGGAAATTTTTGTTCATGCCAATAGATTCTAGATGGTGGGTATGTGGGAGGGTGGGGGAGGATAATAAAGATAGGGAGGGGGTAATGGAATTTTCACCAGAAATCCTCTACGGGCTCTGGTTTTTGAGATATTAGCGACATTTGTTCAAACAATTAGCTAATTGGCAATTACATAATTACTAATTGGCAATTGGCAGCTTGGTTGGTAATTAGATAGTTGGCAATTAGTAATGTGGTGTGATGCGCTTTACTGGAATTCTCATAAAATAGACAAATTTAAGTAATATCAACACTTGCTGTAAATTTTTAATTGAAAACTTCAAGTTTAAGGTAAAAATATGGTTGCTGTGAGGTGTATTGATACAATTCTTTTCCTGAAAATAATATTGTCAAACCAAATTAAATTTGAATATTTATTCACATCAAATTAATTATTTATTTCTAAATCTTAAGTTATAAACTTTTTCCCTATGTTCTAATTATATTCAAAATTGGTAGCAATATAAGTGAAGTTCTATGAATCCTATCTTGGAAACGAAAGCGATCCAGAGCATATTTCTCCCAAGGTCCTTTTCTGGGCTCATATTCAATTATATAAACTTGTGGAGCACTAGTACTAAACGTAACTTTCATTATATCACTAATAATTTAGAAATATTAATAATAAAAAAAACTAGTTTCACTTTATTTATTTTTTTATTCAACGAATATAATAATTAATTGGATACAAATTACCATCATGGCGAATAAACTCTATTTTAAACGTTCGGCCGATAGGACCTCCATTTATAATATAAAAATCTCCTGCAGTATTTATCTCCAGTAGAGTATCATCAGTAATTGAGCTGTACCGTGCAGGAAGTAAAAGTTGACAGTCCTCCAAGTCCAGGATGATACGAGATCCAAATGAAGTCTTACATCTTCTGGCACCCAGAATATTGTATTCCTTATTAAATTCCATTTCAGATGTCTTTAGAGAAGGTGGGTACAGCTCCAGCTTCTTCAGTTCCTCCATTGCGTTTGCCATTTCAGATTACTTTCTCCTTGGTTGTTTATCGTTTGAACTCCAAAATGAAACTGATTGCAAATCTGATTCAGCTCCTCAATTTATAGTCATTATTCCAAAACAAGTTTAATCCTGCTTAAAGCAAATTTGCAATATCAGCACATTAAGCTGAATGATTCGTGTAATTTGATACCACACTTCCTGTAAGCAACCCAATTCCAAGAATTTTACTGATCGAAACTCTTCATTGGAATTCGTAAACAAATTTTCACATCCTGTTGTAAACAAATTTAAGCAATATCAGCAAATGATTCATGTTTATTCTTTTCATGTAACTTGATACCACACTCCCTTGAGGCAGCCAAAAATTTTATTGTTCCAAGAATTTTACTGATCGAAACGTTTCATTGGAATTCGTAAACAAATTTTCAGATCATGTTGTGAACAAACTTAAGCAATATGAGCAAATGATTCATGTTTATTATTTTCATGTATCTTGATACCACACTCGCTGCAGGCGGCCAAAAATTTTATTGTTCCAAGAATTTTAGCGATCGTAACGTTTCATTGGAATGCAAACAAATTTTCACATTTTCATGTATGTGGGTTATACACATTTAATAAAGATTATGCACTGTAAATAGATTCACTTGATTTTATTCCATTTAATATATAAAGTAATTGTATAAAAATAGTAATTTGTGATCGTCACGATTTCCTGGGATTCCTGTTAGCTCTCTAATCCGTCCGACGTCTTCGGTGGCCGGAAGGGAGCGAGAAAGAGTGTTCGCCGCAGGCGGTTGGCATAAATCGTAAGTTTTAATTGCCACATTGAAGGAGAGTTAATGCTTAGGTAGTCAGTACTGATTCCCACAACTCGGCCGTCCTGAATTATTCACTGGCCCGGTGAATGTGTCTTGCTGCTATCGCCAATCATCCTAGTAGGTAATTTGTTAGTGAACACCATCGTCTGTGCAGGTTACGTTGTCATATTTTTAAGTATGGTCTTCCGATAGAATACTCTGAACATCTTTGCGCGTCTAGTTTTCTTTTCATCTTTAACGTCTCGAGGGAAATAGATTACGTCTCCTCATCTCATTTGGACCTACGCCTTTCACGCCATTTTATCAACTTCATGCCTGAAATATAACTTCTAAGTTGTAGTTATCATCTATAAATTCGTCATCTTCTTAAGTAATCGGTCAGGTTTCAACTAAATTCGTCTTGTCAGTACAAAGTTACAGTTTCTGATTTTGTGTGTCTTATTTTAAGGGTTTTGCTAGTGCTAGTTCATTGAGCGCGTGTAGTTTCCTCAGGCTCATCCTCTTCGTCATCTTCATCTTCAGCGTCATCGTCGCATGTAGATATGTCGTCATCATTTACAGACCATGGTTTAATATTATCGCAGCTTGTCGTCGTGCACCTAGGCCCTTCGTGTTCACCCACCTTCTCCACCTCATAGCGATCGTTTAAACCAACTCTCTTGATTTTGTATAGACCTAAGTACTTAGAGTGTATCTTCAGCGAATTACCGAATTGTGTCCTCTTAATAGCCACTTCATCACGATATTCGGGTTGTTTCCGTCTATTCTTGTTGAATTGTCTACGGTTTTCCTCTTGTATTTTCAGTATGTTTCTCTTGGCTTCATCTCGACTTGCACTCCGTTTTGCTTCGAATGTGTCAATTATTCCATCATAAACTGTTCGCTGCTCCTCATTTTGACTCCGAAGAGTAGCTCGAAGGGTGTCTTCTTGATGCTTCGATGCCAATTGGAATTTAAAAATCTCTGCACCTGGTTGGTGAATTTGTACCACATCTCTGGATTATCCAACGTTAACTTCGTCAACGCAGAGATGATTACTTGATGGACTCTTTCTTCCTGGCCATTGCCCTTCGGTAGACCAGTCGTCACAAGTGTATGGTGGATTCCCTCGTCCTTGCAGTAACTCCGGAACAAGTTGGAAGTAAATGCGCTCCCTCTATCTGACACTATTTGTTTTGGATTACCGAAAACTGCCTTTTGCATCTCTAATTTCCTCACAGTTTCTTCTGCTGTCAAACCCTTAACTGGGTAGACCCAAGCAAATTTCGAGAATCCATCGATTACTGTGAGGATGTATCTGTAACTCTTGGTTGTAGCTGTTAACGGTCCCAGATGGTCGATATGGTAGGTGACGAGAGGAAGGTCGTCTTTCGGGTTAGGGTGGAGGATTCCATCCTGTTTGCCATACTTGCGGTCCCCAAGTATGCACGTAATACAATTCTTGAGACAAACTTGAATAGCTTCTTTTAATTTGGTTATGGAATATTCTCTACAGAGGAATTCTTCCAATTTCCCCTGCCCAAAGTGTCCTTCCTCGTGCGTCGGCTTGATAAGTTCTTGGTGCATTTCTTTGGGTAGGCATAACAACTTATTATTATGGACGTCTATTTGATATAAGACTCCTTTTTCAGATATGTAATTCTCGTAAGGTATTTTTGATAGAAGATCAGCAATGAGCTTTAGTTTGGGGTCTCTTAGTTGAGCTGCTATAATTTTATGAACTATATCCGAGATTGCTACCAATATTACAGACTCCCGACTCAATGCATCAACGTGATTCATTCTAGATCCACTTCTATGTTCTAGCGTGTAGTTAAAATCTTGCCACAATAGTGTCCATCCTGCTATTCGCGAAGTTAAATCCTTTTTCTCCATGGTCATCTTGAACGCGGCACAATCAGTGATTATCTTGAAGGGAATACCTAACAGGTATACTCGGAGTTTCTTTAATGCATTGACTATTGCAAGGACTTCCAGCTCGTAACTATTATATCTCTCTTGTGCTGAGGTCGTCTTGCAACTGTAAAAGTAAACGGGATGAAACTTTCGATCTTCAGCATTTCTTTGTAATAAAATCGCTCCATATCCATATTTGGATGCGTCGGTATGCATTTCCATCTCAGCTTCCGGATTATAAATTGCCAACACTGGCTGTTCTGAGAGTACGGCCTTAATTTTTTCGAATGCGCTCTGTCATTCCGAATTCATAAGTTCAATTTTACTTTAAGAGATCAAATAATGGCTTAGCTATTTGTAAGTAATTAGGGACGAACTTCCGAAAATAACCTGAGTGTCCCAGAAAACTATGTAACTTCTTTACTGTCGTAGGTTCAGCGAATTTTTTTATAGCCGCAGTCTTATTGTCTGAAGGTCGGACTCTCCCAAGACATATCTCATATCCCAGGTATTCGATTGTATAGCATAAAAATTGACAGTTTTTCCATTTTATTTTTAGGCCATATTATGAGGCTACATCTAGTACTTCCTTAAGGCGCTCCAATGCCTCCATTTCATCTTTGGCGGGGACTACGATGTCGTCCATATAGATTAGAATGAGCTTCCGTCACTAATGGCTGGAATATTTTATTTACAAATTTCTGAAAAATTGTGGGGAGGTACATAGCCCGAAAAGCATTCGTAGAAACTCAAACTGACCACTAGGAGTCACGAAGGAAGTATACCTCCTCCTATCTTTGACGACGGGAACGTGAAAGAAACCGTTTTCTAGGTCGAGAGTTGAAAATATCTTGGCACCTTGTAGCTCGTCTATATTATCTTCGATAAGTGGTAACGGGTATCGGTCTCGTATCACTTACCTGTTTAGCCTTCGAAAATCGACGTAAAGACGCTTACTTCCGTCCTTCTTATCCGTAAGTACGATTGGACTGGAAAAGTCGGAATTGCTCGGTTGTATTATTCTCTGCTGCAGCCACACACTTATCTGATCATCGACGATCTTTTTTTCCAGCGGGGAAAGTCGACGGGCCTTCTGTGCAATAGGTGTTTCATCCTTTCATCCAATTACTGCCAGCAGATAGCGGTAACCCTTGTTCACATACTTGTAGGGATCCATTTCAACCAAGTCTGCCTGCCACGAGTCATCGAGTCCTTTGATAATCACACGACGTCGTTTAAACTTTTTTCTCGCTGGTTTATGCAGATCATTTACCACTTGCCTTTTACTCATCGTAATTATAAATGAAACAGATCTCTCAAGAGTTTTTACTCATATCCACCATCTTTTGGTGTCAAGTCTTTCTTATTTATTACTGAAGTAAACAGATAGTTTTCAATCTTCGCCATTTCATCATTGATATATTGCGTTAAATTTGTCACCTCTATATTAATAGTTTTTTTTATTTCTTCAACATTTATTTTAATTTTCTTATCAACATAGTCTTTGGTAGTAGCATCATCATTTTCAAGGGGTTCATCAAGTCGTTTTATACACTTTAAGTTTAGATCGTAGTCTCCGTTTATCGTTAAATTAAATCCAATACACCACTCTCCTTGTTCACCAGCTGGACTCTGAGCTCCTTGTTTACCATCTGGTCCTTAAGTTCCTTGTTTACCGGCTGGTACCTGAGCTCCTGTTGGCCCACGTTCACCTGCTCTCCCAAGATATCCTCGCTTAGAGAAACGTCCAAACTTGTCAACGCTCATCTGTAGATTGTGAAGAAGTATGGTAAGAAGTAGTATTTAAACTATAATATCTGCTTCTCGCAACTCCTCCAGGATAGATACATTTTCATTGTTGTGACTGGTGTTTCCAGCCTGCTTTGATGCCATTAGAGGGCGCAGTCTATCCACTAATTCATTTGGATCATCCCGGAAAATGTGATCAATGTTTTCCTTAGGCAGACGCATTAGTCCTATGCCTTTATGCTGTATAAGTTTACTGATTATAGCTTTATACTTAGCCGTTCTAGTACACTTTATTTGCCCATATTTAGCATAGTCACGTTTATATGCATTGGTATCTCTCAAAATAGATCCATAATTAGTTAAATCCTCTTTAGTATATAGACTTTTTACAGGATCTTTCATAAATAGCAGCTCACATAACCCCAAAGTTGTTTTATAGCTCTTCCCCTTGATAACAGTATTTTCTACATCATCAACATCAAACGTTGAATTACCGATTCTCCACGCGTTGTCATCATAGTAAACTCCATAGGTTGGATCAATTTTAGGGCTATTATCTGTGAATAGCTTTAAATAGTTTGAAACTGTGTATCCAGACGTATCGGGAGAGGTGACAGGAGATCTTCCTGTTAATGTTCTTGAATGTTTTGGTGTTGCGAATTCTTCTTCAGATGTTAAGGAATAATCTCCATAATTTATAGGTGTGCTACTAGCCTCCATTTTCACATATTTTCGTTTTGGTGGAGTAAAAGGTTCCACCATTTCGTTGTCTTCTTCTTCTTCTTTTGGCTCGAATTTGACTAGTGGCTCGTTTTTGACTCTGGTAACAAACTCTTTTAAGGGTTTGGTGATTGGCTTGAAAGTTTCTTCAAGTTGAGCTTCTGCTTCAATCCTTCCCGTTTTTAGAGCTTTAAATTTCCTTCGCACTGCATTCCTTGTCTTGATGATTTCTTTTAATGGATTTTCATTCATCTTCGATATTAACTGAATAACGGCTTTTCAAACATCTCTGACAACAGGTAAACAGCTTTCCAAACAGCTCTGTTAACAGCTTAATAACTTTTCAAACAGCTCTTTTAACAGATAAACAGCTTTTCCGACAGCTCTGATAACAGCTTAACAGCTTTCCAAACAGTTCTGATAACAGCTTAATAGCTTTTCAAACAGTTGTGATAACAGCTTAACAGCTCTGATAACAGCTCTGATACCAGCCTAACAGCTTTCCAAACAGCACTGATAACAGCTCAACAGCTTTCCAAACAGCCCTGATAACAGCATAACAGCTTTTCAAACAGGCCTGATAACAGCTTAACAGCTTTAAAATAGGTCTGATAATAGGTGAACAGCTTTAATCTACTCAGCAGGTCCACAGGATTCGGTGTGCTTTTTATAGTACAATGAAGGCATCAAATCCTTTACGGTAGCGCCCTTGTTTAATGAGCTATCCATATCAATCATCAAGAAACCAATTCATCCTTCCAACACGCAGCACAGGCTCTTCGAAATTTATCAAACTTCATGTCTGTGTTCACATGGTCATTATAGATGTTTCAGATTCAAGTCATCTTGCTTGAATAAGATGATTAAATTAGCATTGTCACGTATTAAGTGCTTTGGTATATGCGTATATGTTTGACAGAGATAGAAGCTGTCTATATCTGCGTAGCGACCCATGCAAAAATATGATCGCACATTATCTTGCTTTTCACATGCTACATCATAGAAAATAAACACTGAATGTGATTTGGCTTCCTCTGGTGCTAGAAGGTCGCAGTTGTTTGAGAATGTATAATACCCCAATCCTGATATGGGAGTTATCACTCGCTTCAAGTATTCATACTTTGGTTGATGTAAAGATTTTGAATACATGTAAATATTTAAATATCTCAGACCATTGGGATGTTCCAGCAAACTTATCATAACATTAGTTTTTCCACAATTCGACGGTCCAACAATGATGCTTCTTATACTATTAGGCTTTGGGGGGCATGCTTCTTTTTCACCTTCATAACAGCTACATCAGCATTTCGAACAGGAAAAGCTTGTTGTTGTTTAATGAACCGCATATTGAAGACTAACGGGATTCCTATAAGTACACCTGTTTATATTACATTTCAACAGTATCATCCGAACCTTATAAGATGTCGGATCACAAATCGAAACGCTCCAGAAAATCATTGAAAGGGGCTAGAGAACTATTAAATTCAATCATCAACAAATTACCTGTATTACATTGTAAATTACATTTACCGGATTACCAGTATTGTTAACCAGGAACAAAGTTACAACAAAGATTGGCGAGAGGAGATCCAGACATTAATCCACTGGATGCAGCCTGCAAGGAGCACGATATAGCATACTTGCGACATAAAGATACAAGTGATCGACATATAGCCCATAAAATATTAGCTGAAAAAGCCTGGCAGCGTGCAAAATCTACGGATGCAAATTTGAGTGAACGTGCCAAAGCCTGGCTTATAACAAACGCCATGAAGGCTAAAATTAAGCTAGGTATGGGTCTTAAGGCTAAAAATAAACGCCAACCCGCATTCCGAGAAGCAGTACGAAATGCACGTAAGGTTTTAAAAGTCAAAAAACCAAAAGACTTGATGGAAGCTACAAAAATAGTTCTTAGTGCAGCTAAAAATATTGTGAAAAGAAAGAAGAAATCAATTAAAACTCCACCTGTACCAAAGGTTGGTGGGGTACTTCCGTTCCTCATCCCGGTGTTTTCTGGACTTTCAGCATTGGGAGCACTATCGGGAGTTGCAGCAGGCATAGCTAAAGCAGTAAATGATACCAGTGCGGCAAAGGCAAAATTGGAAGAAAGCAAACGTCATAACCAAGCAATGGAAACTATAGCGGTTGGTAAAGATGGAAACGGGCTGTTCCTGAAGCCGTACAGAAAAGGACTTGGACTCTATCTACAACCTCAACTAAAAAATTATTAAAGACGCTACCCAAAAGACGGCTAAACGAGTTGGATCTTCACAAGTATACACACACTTGAAGCACTTCAGAGGAGTATTTATGCGTGATAATCTACCTAAAAAGCCATGGAAGCGAGAAAGCGATATTGTTAACTTGGGACATCTCAACTGGAGCAGGTACACACTGGGTAGCGTACTACAAGAAAGGTGATAACATCGAATACTTTGATAGCTTTGGCAATCTCCAAACAACCAAAAAACTACGTATCGCTAAATGCAAATGTAAGCAAGATACTACTCAACGGCAGTTGGTCACCAGATTCATCCGTTATACCAGCCAATGGACTGTTTAACTGTTGTGTACCTCTGAAATATTTATTGGGATTCATATTGATCTAGAGCAGGACAGACGATAACGCTGTTATGTATTGTTAGTTAAATAAAAAGTCAGTACTTCTTAGTACTACGTTTATTCACTAAAGATTACAATTTAACTGATCATCTGAGCTAATCTGACTCACTCCTAACTGTGATGACGATCTGTGATATTAGTATTAGTGTTTCTATTATTTATAAATTATTTGTGTAGATGTGTGTTAGGTATTTAATCTATTTTCTACTAGGTATACAACATCTCCCCTTGTAGTATAGTCTTCCAAGTCCTATGCTACCTTAGAAATATTAACGATAATTGACTGAGCATTTAGTATTTTCCTTTCAGTTATAATTCAATAATTTAGCAATTCAATACTCAGTAATTACGATCATTCAATAAAGAGATAATTAAACGACTTACAATCCTAAATTCTTATTATTAAACTTAATTCAATTTAGTTTCAATTTAAAGAAAATATGTAATGAATACCTAACCTACAACTAGTAATTTAATTACGTATATGTCAAACGATCGGGTGGTTTCACAGTACGGCCCGCCTTTGTTTTATAGTGCAAGTTGGAGCCCGAGTTCGACACGTACGATTCACTATTATTTGAATTAGGATTGTTAGAAATTATGCTGTTGCAATTGAGAATATTCTACTGTTTCAGGAGCATTCCCTTCCGCCACTTTGAATGTTGGTACATGGGCTGAAGGTCTTAAGTGCAGTGAATTTCTTCGTAATATTCTATTGTCTTCTGTTTGTATAATATACGATCTAGCTGCTGAATGTGCGTCAACTATCTTTGCCGGATGCCACTTTCTACATCTCACACTACTACATTTTCCCCCTTAGAAAACAAACGATCAAATTTGCCACGCGTTCTTGAATCATGATACTCTCTGTACCGATTTTGAATTTTAACAATTTTTGAATTCACATTTGACGCTATTTTAGGTTTAAGAGATTCTTCCGTCATTCAAATTTTCGTTCTTAAATGTCTACCCATGAGGAGTTGCGCTGGAGAGTAACCTAACGCAGGAATTACTGTTGCGCGATAAGCTAAAAGGCCATTTTGTATGTCCTTGCCGTCATCGACGCATTTTTTCAACAGCGACTTTGCAATACCCACTGCTCTTTCGGATAGTCTGTTTGAACGTGGATAGTTTGGACTTGACGTTATAATTTGCATGTTCCATTCGCCAGCAAATTTTCTCATATCATATGAGACAAATGGTTGGTTGTCACAAATTAACACCTTTGGAATACCGTCCATAGCGAAAATTTCTTTCAATTTGCTAATTACCTCTAAGGACGTTTTATTCTGTAGTTTCTTTAATTCAATCCACTTTGACATATAATCGATTAAGACAAGATATGAGCATCTTTGGAATTCTAAAATATCACATACTACCTTATTGAATGGTAGTTCTGGGACCTCATGCGGTATTAATGGAATTTTGTAATTTGACGCTTGAAACTTTTCACAAGTTCGACATCGCATGATTACTTGCTCAATGTCCGAATTGATCCCTGGCCAGTACATGGATATTTTCGCGAGTTCTTTTGTTTTTGTCATACCCATATGACTCTCATGTAACGTATTGAGCAATTCATCTCTTAAATTTTTGGAATTATAACTCTTTCATTATAAAAAACTAAACCCTTTATTGATATATTTCATTTCTGAGTGGCCAGTACTTTAAATCGCTAACTTTTCTCTGCTCTTTTGGCCAACCTTCTCTACACATTTGACCTAATAGATTTAGTTCAGTGTCAGTCTTAGTAGCATTTTTAATTTGTTCTTCGCGGTTTACTGAGAAATTAATGGAGTGTACTACCTCATTTAAAGAATCATCGAAATCTCTTTCATCAATTATAAAACTTCGCGACACTGTATCGGCCACATACATTAATTTCCCTGGTATATATTCTAGCTTTATATCATATTTCAGCAGTTTTAACCGCATTCTTTGTAACCGACTGGAATTAATTTGAGATATCGGTTTGTCAATGATCGCTACCAAGGGTTTATGATCCGTATGAACAGATATTTTCGACCATGAACATAGTCATGAAATTTAACACAAGCGAATATTATCGCCAACTTCTCCTTCTATATCTGTGCATAATTCTTTTCACTCCTAGATAGACTTTTCGACGCATAGCCCACGGGCATAAGACAACTACCTAATCCTTCTTTAGATGCGTCTGTTTGAATTACTATCGGAGTATCTGGACTGAAACATTTTAGTACTGGTGCGTTAGTAATTGCTGATTTCAACTTATCAAACGACTTCGTATGCACTGGAAGCCATTTGTACTCTACATTATTTTTTAACAGTTCTCTCAATGGAGCAGCTAAAGCCGACATGTTCGGTATAAATTGCCTTAAATAATTGATAAGCCCTAAAAACCTTTGCAGCGCTTTTTTATCTGATGGCACTTCTAACGCGTTAATAGCCGCTACCCGATTTGGATCTATTGCTAGGCCATCTTTAGAAAATAAATAGCCTAGGTATCTCACCTCTTTTAAACAAAATTGCAACTTTGCTGGGTTAAACTTTATATTTCAAGTATTTGCTCTTTCTATTACTCTTTTTAAATTTAAGTCATGTGCAGCTTGTGTCTCTCCCCCTACCAAAATATCATCAAAATAAACGAATGTACCTGTCAAGTCACCAAAATACCTACTGTTCAGTTTCTGAAATAATTCAGGTGCGAAATTTAATCCAAAAGGAAGCCTGAGAAATTGATAACAGCCAACTGGGGTCGCAAAAGTGCATAAATTCGAGCTTTCTTCGTCCAGTTGTACTTAGTAAAATCCATCTTTTAAGTCTAGAACTGTGTAAAAAGACATATTTTGAAGCTTAAATGAAATATCTTCTAATTAAGGTATCTGAAAGGGCTCTCTTATTGTGCATAAATTAAGATCTCTTGGATCGAGACATAACCTGACAGTCTTCTCAGGTTTTTCTACAACTACAAGTTGATGTACCCAGTCCGCTGGTTGAGTACTCTTTTTAATTATGCCTAATTTCTCCATATCGTTTAATTTCTCCCTCACTATTTCTCTTAAAACTAAAGGAATTCTTTTTGGGGGCTTTGCTATAGGCACTGCATCAGCTTTAACAAAATATGACACTTATCCGGAAAACACCCCAATCCTTTAAAAGTCTCCGTATTTTCCTTTAAGAATTTTTATTTTTCTTCATCACTTAACTTCGATTCTACTTGACTTATTAAACTAACCAAATTCATCGTAATACACGTCTTCAGCCCTAGTAGTGGACTCGAAGATGCATCAACAATGATAAACTGCTCGTTATATTGATTTTTATTATAATAAATAGTCAAATTCACTGCACCAAGAACCTGCAGCATATGCCCACCATATGCTTCTAACTTTAAATTACATGCTGTCACAATGCAATCAGCTGAAAAATATTTTTTAAAAATGTGCCATGGAATTATATTTACCTGTGAACCGGTGTCGATTTTGAACTTCATCTCACACTTACCGATCATTAATGTTTTCAACCACCCGGCGTTATTTATTCCTACCTCATTTATATAGATCGCATTAATTACAAGGCTATCTACGTCACACAGTGCACTATTGATTTGACTACCTACGTCCCTATTTCTGCTGTCTGTCATATCATTTATTTCATTAATGTTCCTTTTGCATGCATATGAGAAATGGTTCGGTCCACCGCACTTGCTGCATCTCTTGTTGTATGCCGGGCATGCATTGACCTTGTGATTGAAATTACATCTCTTGCAGTTGATTATATGTCCCTGATAATTAGGCTTATCTCCCTTGTAGTTCTGCCTGCCCGATAACACCGCTGCTGCATTTTTGTTTTTCTGATGGGACCTTACGGGTGCGCCGCTTTTGTTTCTTCGATCGAATGACGATGCTGGCTTGTATTTTTGCCGAACTTCATTTACACTATGTGTGTGTTGGAGCTCTTGTGCCTGTTGGTGTGTGGCTTCAGCTACTCTGCAGAAATCAATGGCTTTTTTCAATGTACAGTTTTCGGTTCTTAATAATTTTTCCTGTACATGTACATGTCTGATTCCCAATACAATATGATCCCTTATCATTTGATCTATTATTGATTCCGTAGTATTCGAGAAATCACATTTTCTAGCTTGATTTGAAATCTCGGTGAGGAAATTATCAAGCGGTACTCCTTGTTGCTGCTGTCTGCTATGAAATTTAAATCTTTCGTAGATCACGTAATTTTTTGGCATGCAATAGTCTTCGAATTTCTCTATCACTTTACTATAAACTTTTTTGTCTTCCTCTGTTAAATCGAACGTTTCAAAAATATCGAGAGCCTTTTCTCCCATCAAATTTAGCAGCATTGCTACTTTCGTTTCACTTGCTAACTTTGGTTTATCTATTGCAAATATGTATATTTCAAATAGTTTCTTGAACTTTGACCATATGTTGCTTATGTTGCCTTCAAATGACATAGGGCCTGGTGCCCTTAAACTTAAATTTTCCATTATTTATTTTTCCTCACGTTTAATTTTTTACACTTCACTTTAAATTTCACTGAAGCCACCACACTTTCTAATTATAGTTGAAATTTTCCGACTGCGCCATGTTATGTATTGTTAGTTAAATAAAAAGTCAGTACTTCTTAGTACTAGGTTTATTCACTGAAGATTACAATTTAACTGATCATCTGAGCTAATCTGACTCACTCCTAACTGTGATGACGATCTGTGATATTAGTATTAGTGTTTCTATTATTTATTAATTCATTTGTGTAGATGTGTGTTAGGTATTTAATCTATTTTCTACTAGGTATACAACAAACGCCATTATGTCACCCCCTGATGTGGTGAAAATTGAAATTACCAAACTTCAATGGAGCATTCCGCATGTTACAGTGTCCGATGACGAAAAGCTGCAACTATTTAAAATTATCGGTAGAGGTCGCCCTATACAAATACTATTCTGCAGCTGGGACATATATCAGTATCCAGTACTACCGGAATCTACGCATCAAACCTGGTCAGTCAAGATTTCCACTCAACTGGAGAAACCTCGATTTATCATCTTAGCATTACAAACGAATCGAAGGAACGATAAAACCAAAGATGCTAGCAAATTTGATCACTGCAAACTCACCGATGTTACAGTTCATTTGAACTCAGAATCATATCCCTATGATGATTTGAATTTGAAATTTGATTTGAATAGATACGCATTGCTGTATGAAATGTATATAAAGCTTACACAATAATACTATAGTCATCAGTATCAGCCGTTCCTCACATGGGAGAAGTTTAAAACCCATGCTCCGATTGCTGTCATTGATTGCTCACATCAAAATGAAACAATAAAAACTGGACCTGTTGACATAAAGCTAGAATTCAAAACATCTGAAAATATACCGGCTAATACAACAGCATATTGTTTGCTTCTACACGGTCGAATAGTGGAATACAGTCTGCAGACAAGTGAACTTAGAAAGTTAAATTAAGAAGATGGCTGTCATCGTAGACATCCAAGGTTTCAAAACAAACCTTAATGAATTTGTCACTAAAGAACTGGCAATTTAAAAAAATGAAAACCAGATGCAGCACTTTATATTTCAACCACCGTTCAGATACAAAAATTTGACTTCAGCAAAAAAGAGACAAGTAAAATGGCTGTAACACAATTTTCATGGATTCCGCTGGGATCATGGCTACATACCGTATCACAAGCTGTAGACTATAGTTGAACCACTGCTTCGAAACAAAACCATATATGTAAAGGGAGCTGAAAAAGTTCGTTGGATGCAGCAAATAGTTGGTGGGGGTGAAATCATTATTAACATCGGAGATGAATACAACTGTGGAAAACTAATAGAGATTAACACAAATGCGCCATCTTGCCAAGCTCATATTGGACAATGTGCTATAAGAAATACTTTTATAATAAGAAATTTTATTGGAAATAAAAACAAATGTTTATAAAACATAAGACTTTTCAATACATATACCCCAGAACCCTCTCTGACATCGTCTAGAATCTGTTCATGGTGATGTCATGTTATGAAATTCGAATGATGCTGATATCCACAACTTCCCTGCTAAGAAAACTTATTTAGGTGCAGCAAAACCATGATGACGTCATGCCAATATCTATAACTATCCCGCTAATAAAAGAAAACAGCAAAACCAAGGCATGCTGGTAGTTCTGGCTAAGGCCCCTAGGGTACCTTACTCAAGAAATGGCGTTTGCGCCCAAACAGATGTTGCTAATATCTCGAAAACCAAAGCCCGTAGAGGATTTCTGATGAAAATCTCGTTCCCCCTCCCACCCAACACCGCCAAGAATTCATTTCCATGAGCAAAAATAACTTGAATTATTAATACTCTAATATCTCGAAAACCAGAGGCCGTAGAGGATTTCTGATGAAAATTGCATTACCCCCCCTACCCCAGCCTGTCTTTATTATCCCCCACATACCCACCATCTAGAATCTATTGGCATGAACAAAAATTTCCTACTATTAACTTTAATTATTAGTTCAAAACCAAAAGCGCTCAAGAAAAATCATAATAAAAAAGCCTACATTTAGGTGTACCACATATCTATCTAAGAAAACCGTAGTACCGGAGCAGGCTGGTAGTACCGGCTAATGCCGCTAGGGTGCAGTCAAGACCAAATGACACATCCCGGTAGTAGCGGTTAATCCCGCTAGGGCGTAGTCGAGACTCAATGGTGCACCCAAGACACAATGGTGTATCCAAGGCACAAACCAATACTGCCAAGTCACAAACCTACATTAGTATGGACTCACACCACCTAGTGACGGTGGCGCCATCTGTGGCGAAATCCTGGAAGCTGAACCGGTGTCGCAGAAATGCCATAGAACAACTACTCTCATCAGTATTATAAGACAACAATTTTGGATAATTCGGATCGAAACATTGCTCGCAAAATATATCGACAGTGTGTAACTGTACCAAGCAAAAGGCCGCAGTTACCACTCAGCTAATGGGCAGCTTACCAAAGCCTAGATTGAACATATCTCGACCATTCTCACAACTGGATGTAGACTACGCAGGACTGATCATGCTCAGTTCAAGAACAGGAAGAGGATCTAAATTAGTGAAAGGATACATAGCCGTATTTGTATGCTTCACAACAGAGGCTTTGCATTTAGAGATAGTCAGTAACTTAAGCAGAGAAGCATTTGTGGCTGCATTACGGCGCTTTGCAGCTCGACGCGGCATACCAAATGATATTTATTCAGACAATGGGACTAATTTTAAGGGGGCAGACAAACATATAAATGAACTCCATAAACTTGCTTTATCATGTTATACTGAGTCCATAATATCTATGTTTTTAGCACGAAAAAACATAACATGGCACTTCATTTCGCCTGGTGCTCCTAATTTTAGAGGTCTATGGGAGGCAGCTGTACGTTCAGTAAAATGGCATCTACGAAGAGTAATAGGTAAAAGTCATCTAGGGTTTGAAGAAATGGCGACATTATTAGCACAGGTTGAGGCTTTCCTCAACTCACGTCCCATTTGTGCTGCATCTTCCAATCACGATGACCTTGATGCAATCACCCCCGGGCATTCCTTAATGGGTCAGGCCCCCACAACCCTGCCTGAAGGCGAACTAGAACAACCAAAAAATTCATACATATACCGATAGCAACTCATTCAAACAATATAGCAAGGGTTTTGGAAGAGATGGCGCTCCTCGTATTTATCATCACTTCAAGGACGAAATAAATGGAACGTTAAGCAGCCCTCTCTATAAAACAGGCGACCTGGTAGTGCTCAGAGAAGACAACACCGCGCCCACCAGTTAGCCATTAGGGCGAATTCTGGAAGTATTTACTGGCTCGGATAAATTGGTACGCGTAGTCTTAGTAAGGACTATCAAAGGGGACTTTAAACGAGCACTGAATCGAGTTGTCAAACTTCCTATCAGTTGAGAACCTTCCTTATCAACGGCGGGAGGATGTTAAGGCGTTTTCCTCATTAATGATTAAATCATATTGTAATATATTTACCTTCTAGTACATTTCCTAATTAACGAATCATTTGTTGTAATATGCATGGTAACACTTTCATTGTAGATTTCTCCTTGTATAAATCTATTTTGCACTCTTGTATGTAGCTAAGTAGTAAACACACAACAAAGTTCCTATATACTATGTCTCTGTACTGTGTATATAATCGCATTGTATTTATCTTATCAGTAACCGTAAGTTTGGTACAGCCTGTGTAAATACATAGCATTAATAGTGAACTTCACTTACAATTGTAAAGCCAACCAGTGTAGAGCCGAACTATAGTATTCATCTTGTTGGCAAATTAAAGAATTTATATTTGAAGTGAGAAATATTTTTATTTCTTTAATTTTCCTTGGTGCTGGAATTAGTCAAGTGTTTAATTTCATGGGGCAGAAATTAAACAGCACAATAACTATAGTTTCACGTGCGAAACCGAATCAACAATCGAAGAGGTGCATGTAATTATACAAAGCACACAACCGTAGCTCTCATCTATGTACATCACATAAGTTATTTAGAATTTTCCTTCATTTTGCATTAAATTAAATTTTGAAATTATATTACATTTGTGAATAAAATTTAATATTTTCAAAGTAAACAAAGACAAAAACAAAGCAAAGTCAAAAGAAAGTAATTTAATTAAGTACTTCTTTTGATGAACATTAGGAGTTCAAAGTTTCATTTTCGGGAAATTCACTGTATTCACTGTAGTATAAAAATTTGAACTGCTTAGATTTTGCTTTCTTTGTGTACCTTGAAAATTTTAACTTTAAACACAAATGTGAAATAATTTCAAAATTTTATTGAATGCAAAATGAAGGAAAATTCTAGAGAACTTTTGTGATGTACTTACTCATTAAGTGAAGGAGAAATTATTTTCTATTTTTTAGTGCGTATTTAGAAGCATTCTTTTTAAACATACTTTTTTTTATATTTTGTATTTGGTTAGAGTATAAATTTTAAGATAGCAATTTTGCTTTATTATACTTCTAGGGGGAGGGAAAGGGTCGCCCCGATGTCCTCCGCTGTACCCGCCCTTGCAAAACATTCACTCATTGAAAAGAAATTCACCCCAATTCTACATAAGAGATAAGAGCTCTTATACCCTAGACACACAGCACGAACTAATGAATCATTTGTACTAACTATTCATTAAAATGCCGTGTGTCAAATAGTATATGTCATTATAGCTCGAAAATCAGATGATAATGAAGTGCATTAAGAAGTGTTTTCCTCCTTCATTATAGCTATAATGAGGAAAAATGTGCTAGATTTGACATATAATGTAAATCTGGAGCTCCGCTGTGCATCTGCCGATTTGAAAAATAAGAAGAAGAAATGCAAAGAAATGCAAATCACAAATTATATTATTAATATTTTTTTAATATAATGTATTTCTCATTTGTTAATTATTAAATTCGAAAATAAAATAAATGAAAACAAAGTTTATCGCGTTAATTCGATTCATATTGCTTCTTTAAGGTGATAAGTTTATCAAAACCAGTTTGACAGCTCAACTTAATTAAAGAAATGGCTGTGTGTCCCCAGTTTATAATGAATCATTATAGACTAATGAGTCGTTAGTTATTTCTTCATTAAGAGTGCTGTGTGTCTAAGGCATTATACTCTTAACTGGTCTGTCAAAGCCAATTAGCAGACATTGGTATTCTAAAAATTAAGAGATGTCAGACGTCCGCTGATCTGGTAACTTTTGTGAAGATTTTTTTTTAAAAGATTTGGTATTCTAGCAAAAATATCTGTCAAATAGCTCTTAACATAACAGCTCCTCACCGAAATTGTTTTGTTTAAAATACCGAAATGTTGGATAAAAGCGCTGTAAAATAAGTACATATTTATATAATTCGTATATATTATATAAATATATACAAGTTTGTGAAATATAAAATAATTATACAATTTGAGCCATGCACAGAGGATAGTTCTGAGCAATATGAGAGACGACTTGAATCATTTTGCTATTTCTGAGGCCGTATGAATTTCAGCATGCTAAAATCTTTTGCCTTTAAAGTGTTATAGTTATCCAAAACTCAGTGATCTTCCGTTTTCTTTAACTTTATTATTTATCACACTTAATGCAAAAACCACATTCGCCAACTTTTTGGCTCCTTTTTAATTAAACACGATCAGGAAAAACAACCCGGCTCCACGCCGAACCAACTGCCCCTTAACTAAACTTTTTCCTTTTTTTTTTGCTTTCCCAGCTCGTATTATCGACTTTAAGATTCTTTTATAACGTCGAACGCGCCTAACTCCGTTTGCGCTCAAATCTTTGCTTATATTTTTACGACTCGTCAGGCTGTAGCCTTTTTCGCTCAACTCTAAAAAACCGATTGTCGAGACTTAGATTTTTCAATCTCAAGTCTCTTCGTTCAGGATAGGAAAATGCTTAATTAGCATTCCTATCCTGAGAAAATTGTTTGCCGCTGGACATGTTTAAACATGCCCCGAATTATCGCGACGGACGATGGTTGAATATGAAATTTGTTATTTTCATAAATATCAAACCATCGTCTTGCTATGGTGCATATGTACATTGTGGCGATCACAATGTATACAGCTCGCGACAATTTGCTGATAAGAGCTTTTTTGGTGAAGGTTTGATCGTTTCAGTCTTCACCGACGTAAAATTTCATGCGCCCGATATGTATCTATGTATATATGTACATACATATCGTATTTACGACAAATCTTACTGAAGGTAAGATTTGTTGTGGGGCTTTTTTCTATTGAAATGACTTGGGATGAAAGTTAAAACTTTTATTTTCCCCAAGTCGTTTTGTGGGAAATATTTTGATTTTATGCAAAGGAATGTGACGAATTTGCTGATGGCAATTTTTCGCTTTGCAGAGAGATAAGCTAACCATGTTTTAAGCATGATTAGCTTATACTTATGTATGAAAATTAAATTAAATCAATTATAATTATTTTTAAATTACCTATTTTAGGTAATTTAGGTATGTAACAAAAGTGATAAAAATGACATAGCCTTACGATAATCTCCATTACTCGACAATATTATCGTCACTTTAAAGTTTTGGTAACAATAATTAATTTTTTTGCTACAGGTATATACGAAAATCCTGTTGGACGTAACGAGGGGTGTGGAACTCTTTACCTGCGATTTAGGTAATAAAAAACAATTCAATTATCATTACGTGCTGTGAATTCATCATATAATTATTATTTATATCGATAATTGTAACTTGATTAAAGACGCACACAATTATATTGCCATCATCGCCTCACCAAAACTGACTGAAAGATTCTCCAAACCCTCTTAACCTCTTAGTTAATATTTCTTCACAAAAATTTATGTAGAATACTAAAGCTGGAAACACAATGCTACGGTCATCAGAGTTCATCAGTTCAAATTTCAATTTATTCCTAAATCTGATAATAGAATAATAATAATAGAATGAAATTTGAGCTGATGAGCGCTGATTGCTGTCGGATTGTGTTTCCCGCTTAATTCTGCTAAAATCTCTTACTTGCTAAATTTAAGAGGTTAAGAGATCTCTTAAAGTCTCTTATGTAGAATCGGGGGGTCAGAGTGAAAGTCATAAAGTTACTTAGCTAGTACGAACCATGCTTGCGCATACGAAAGGCATACGCGTAGATACTATAACCCGAAACTAAGGGAAACTAAATATTTGGCATCATAAAAAATTGCCAAAATCACCAATGAGAAGCGGGAGATTATTTACTTTAATTTAACAAACCAGGTAGGCTACATTCTGTAAGATTGTGCTTCATTCTCCAGATCGAATTACGTTTAAAAACATAAATTCCAACTTTAAGTTTCTATCGTTTAAGAATTTGGTGACACTAATATGACATAAAAAGAAATTAAATCGCTCTTTACTTCGGAAAACATCAGTAGGAAATTCACTTGAATCTTTTAATCTAATTTTTATGTTGTAGTTCTTTTTTCTTGCAACTATAAATTCGGTAGAAAATAAATTGTTTTCATTCATTGAATTTGGATTACAATTTCAATTTTTTCTGGAATTTAAACTTTTTACGACTTCGCATCCTAAATTTCGTAAAGTGTAATGTAGCAAAAGAAATACTATGGTTATCTGTTTATGAAATTAATTGTGAGTGATATAGGTTAAAAAATTTATCTAACTAATGAAAATTACATAGTTCTCACGGAGAATATAATCTGTAATCAAAAACAATTAATTTTAATGCAATAATATTTTGAGTAAGTTGTATAAGAACGGGATTAAAAATCTTAATTACCGAAAAACTTCTTTATCTATTCCATATTAAAAATTCCCATTTTAATTAAAACAACACTTTTAGGAAGATTAATGATGCAAAATGAACCACACAACAAAAATACGCTCTTCACTGGGAAGCAAAGTCGACTGAAAGTATTGGAGCTGAGGAGCCACCCCTTTCCTGTACAACACTGCGGCAGAGTGAGTCAGTTAAAGTGCCCTGCCACAAATGCGTGTTTATTAATTAAGAGCATTTATTTTCATTAGAGGGGTTTACTAAGAGTTGGCGCCAGCCAGCAATCTTTATGAAGGGTGTTTTAAAATAATTAATTTTGTATGCAATTTTATCCGAATATGAATGCTCTGAATTAATTGTATTTATTATTATGCCTGACACGTTGTTCAAAAAACACTTGTTTCTCCAAATATCCCGGGGGAACTTCGACAGACATTGAACAAAGGAAATCGCGAAACTTGTTCCCCCTACAAATTTTGTTGTGGCTGTGGGTAAATCTCATCTGCGCTATTTGCAAGTAATAGCCAACAAGGTTTGAGAAATAGGGGGAAACACGAGCCATTTATAATAGTGTAATAAAAGCAGATAAAATGTTATGATGATATTGAAAATCGTGAACTCTGATGATGGCTGAATAATAGAATATCGAACCGAGCAAGGAAATGAGAAAGTTAAATTTATTTGCGATTTGCAAAAATTACTTTCATTTCAGGTTTAAGAAGCGTTTGAATTTTCTGCCATTCTGTGGTTTCGGAATTTTCTTTTTCTTTTATTCCACTAAGCGCATATATTCATGCCGGATTGTTTTCATTTGGACCATGGATATACTCAAAATTGACTCGATATCTCTATAGGATCACTATTTCTGAGAAAATAACAGTATCAGGACGCCCCTCTTGTGACTCATTCTTGAGTAAACTATATTATTAAAGTACCTATTCTATATTGACCAAAAATGCTATTTCATTATCAAATAACCGTTTTAGTTTTTCCAATCGCTATTATTGAATAATATTATGAAAACTCACGTCTCAAATATTTCTGTTTATCAAAAGTGCCAACATTTTAAAAACCTCAACAAGTCTGTTTAATGCTGCTCTAGGTTACTCTAGAGCAGAAATGAGAAGAAAAAAGCAGAAAACCGTGTTTATTGAATTCAGAGCACTGCTCTAAAGTAGTCTAAGTGAGCTGAACTGTGTTTATTGAGTCTCTCTAAAGTGAACTGGAGTGGCCTAGAGTAAGATTTTCTGCTCTACCTTTTCGAAGGAGTAACTTAGAGCAGGCATTTAACAAATTGTAAATTGTGATGACAGTTCTAATAAAAATTCAAATAATTGCGATTTTTGTGGAAGAAATAAATTTCTGAACTATTCTAGTGGAATAATTTAAATATTTTTTTTTGTTGTGTAAAAAAAGGATTCTTTACATCTGTAGTGCAGTGCAGTGAAATTTTTTAAAAATACTATAATAACTAAAATCCACCGCGCCGTTTTTTATTACACATAAAATAAAACAATACCAGCCAAGTCCAGGGCTTTTCTATGCCCTGCCGGCATTCCACAAGCCAGTAGCTCTGTTCTGCCCAATGAGAACACTCAAAAGAAAATATCAATAAGGATGTGGACTGTAAATGATAACGCCGGGGAATATTTTATAATCAGTGGTTTATTGAACGCACGTAAAACTTAAGTACAAATTACAACTATAACTAAAATTAACCGAATTCAATTTCACGACGCTTAAGAACTAAACTTCAATAGAGTTAAAAAAAAGGTCACTTATTCACTACACAATAATAATTCTATTCTCAGTATAACACTGTCAAAGTTGATACAACTTTGACCAATGGCAATTATATGTACGTATGTATAAATATATTACTCAATATGACTCAAAAAATGTACTCACCAGTATAAAACTATGGAATCGACTTTATGGCGTTGGTAATTAAATAATTAGTGATTATCTTGTTTTAGTCGTTCCCCGGAACAAGATACTTTACTTCAGTCGAGACCCAAAGCAAAGTTGTATTAGTAGTGTTTATTCTAGTCGGTACCCAGAATAAAGATCTTTATCTCAGTCGAGACCCAAGATAAAGGTTTGAGGTTAGTGAATGTTATTCTAGTCGCTACCCGGAATAACTATCTTTATCTCAGTCGAGACCCAAGATAAAGGTATTAAGTTAGTAGACTTTATTCCAGTCGAGACCCAGAATAAATATCTTTATCTCAGTCGGTACCCAAGATAAAGTTGTTGAGTTAGTAAGATTTATTCCAGTCGAGACCCAGAATAAATATCTTTATCTCAGTCGGTACCCAAGATAAAGTTGTTGAGTTAGTAAGATTTATTCCAGTCGAGACCCAGAATAAATATCTTTATCTCAGTCGCCACCCAAGATAAAGTTGTTGAGTTAGTAAGATTTATTCCAGTCTAGACCCAGAATAAATATCTTTATCTCAGTCGGTACCCAAGATAAAGTTGTTGAGTTAGTAAGATTTATTCCAGTCGAGATCCAGAATAAATATCTTTATCTCAGTCGCTACCCAAGATAAAGTTGTTATTCGTAAATTTTATTCCAGTCGAGACCCAGAATAAATATCTTTATCTCAGTCGGTACCCAAGATAAAGTTATTATGTTAGTAAATTTTATTCCAGTCGAGACCCAGAATAAATATCTTTATCTCAGTCGGTACCCAAGATAAAGTTATTATGTTAGTAAATTTTATTCCAGTCGAGACCCAGAATAAATATCTTTATCTTAGTCGGTACCCAAGATAAAGTTGTTATTAGTAAGATTTATTCCAGTCGAGACGCAGAATAAATATCTTTATCTCAGTCGCTATCCAAGATAAAGTTGTTGAGTTAGTAAGATTTATTCCAGTCGAGACCCAGAATAAATATCTTTATCTCAGTCGGTACCCAAGATAAAGTTGTTGAGTTAGTAAGATTTATTCCAGTAGAGACCCAGAATAAATATCTTTATCTCAGTCGCTACCCAAGATAAAGTTGTTATTAGTAAATTTTATTCCAGTCGAGACCCAGAATAAATATCTTTATCTCAGTCGGTACCCAAGATAAAGTTATTATGTTAGTAAATTTTATTCCAGTCGAGACCCAGAATAAATATCTTTATCTCAGTCGGTACCCAAGATAAAGTTATTATGTTAGTAAATTTTATTCCACTCGAGACCCAGAATAAATATCTTTATCTCAGTCGGTACCCAAGATAAAGTTATTATGTTAGTAAATTTTATTCCAGTCGAGACCCAGAATAAATATCTTTATCTTAGTCGGTACCCAAGATAAAGTTGTTATTAGTAAGATTTATTCCAGTCGAGACGCAGAATAAATATCTTTATCTCAGTCGCTATCCAAGATAAAGTTGTTGAGTTAGTAAGATTTATTCCAGTCGAGACCCAGAATAAATATCTTTATCTCAGTCGGTACCCAAGATAAAGTTGTTGAGTTAGTAAGATTTATTCCAGTAGAGACCCAGAATAAATATCTTTATCTCAGTCGCTACCCAAGATAAAGTTGTTATTAGTAAATTTTATTCCAGTCGAGACCCAGAATAAATATCTTTATCTCAGTCGGTACCCAAGATAAAGTTATTATGTTAGTAAATTTTATTCCAGTCGAGACCCAGAATAAATATCTTTATCTCAGTCGGTACCCAAGATAAAGTTATTATGTTAGTAAATTTTATTCCACTCGAGACCCAGAATAAATATCTTTATCTCAGTCGGTACCCAAGATAAAGTTAATTTGTTAATAATTTTATTTAATTACACTCGCCAAGTCGAATTCCAAAACGATGCACAATCTATGAGAGCTGGATACTGAAAGAGAAAGATTCAAATTGGCCTGCGACTTATATTGCCTTTGAATTGCGCACGGCTCCAACAAATTATTTTACATTGCGCATAGTAACCAAAGTACGTTAACCTTTGCAGCTGTGCGTAGGTAGCAACAGAAAAGTCCGTTGACCTTAGCAACTGTGCGTAGGCCAGAAGAGTACATTGACCCTAGCAGCTGTACAAAGCAAGTACAACGTATGATCACATAACGATGCGAAATATTATGCCATACGTACATACATTATAATATGGCCATTCATAAATTATTTTCAAGTACAAGAAAGGTTTATGTTTTTTAGTATAAATTATTATGTTCTCAAAAAATATATATTTTAATGTTGATTCCATTAAATGATGTGGAACGAGTCTCCATTTAGAAGTGTAGATTCTGTCGCACTTTGATGTTGGCTGCTCTGCGGTATTACTGCATTGCCGACTCCTTGACTTCTTGAGTGGGGAACCTGACATCTGACGTTTATTTAATGTTTGTGTTGTTGTCGCTGATGGCTGATGTTAGTCTGACCTGGGAAAATTATCTTTTATTAGGTACGTGTCATGACTTCTAATAATTTAAATTGGGATCCTTTGTGGTTCTTTTGACCTGTTTCTTTTCAGTATACGTCTGAGAAGAATCAAGTGGCAAACCTTGACACCTCGTAGTGGGAGTTCGAGCTTGAACATACTGCCCCCCATTGAAAGGTTGAAGTCAACATTTTAAAAGACTTCAATATTTCAATAACAACTTGGGTGCTTCTTTTTGGTTCTTTAAAAGAAAATAAATTAAATTTACTTTACCCGTTGTGTTTTTTAACCTCAATGTCAGTGAACTTGTATTTCTTCTCTTAATTTAGTCTTCATATTACCTTTTGAAAAGAAGTTGGCATGTGTAGTGTAGTTGACGCCGGTGTGATACTTCACTGTCATCGTAGCTCTTTACCTTGGTTTCATGTTGCATTTGTTGAATTCTACTTGCCATGGGTTGGGTGGTCGAGTTGTCTAATGTAATGCCTCGCCAGCATCCTCGAGGCCCCGGTTCGAGCCTAGTCCGTCTAAAGTCGGTATTTTTTCTTTTTTCCAAAATATTGCCTAATAATACTCTTAAAACGTAAATAATTAAATTTTATTAAAAGAGAAGAAAAAAAAAACTGAAGGAGAAATTATTGTTGACTCTCAAGTATGACATTTTATAAGCAAAGACGATTTTTAGTCAATTGGGAGTAAAATTCTGCCCACCAAAGCAGAAGAAATTTTGTTGTATGATGCCTTGCGAAAATCAGCCGTATGCCCATAAGCGGAAGAGACCGAATTTAATTATTTATTTTATAACTTTTATTTTTCCATCTGCCAATAATTTTATTTTGATTCTTATGCCGTCGCGTGTCGTAAAGCGCTGCCTCCGTTTCTTCGATTTTTGTAACGCTGCATATGATACCGTGATCGTTTCACACACATCTGGCCGGTTATTATCGACCACGAGCTCATGCAGATCGTTGTCTGCGTGTGCTGCGGGAAGAAGCACAATATCTTGCAGTATTTTGGGTCGCGAATCTGATGCAGGCTGCGATGAAGTCACCAATCTCACCTGCTGGATCCTAGAAGCGTTGAGTGATGTCGCCGGCTGTGTTGTTACAGCAGCAGATGTGGTTGGCAGAGACTGCTGCTCAACTATATAGCTAGCTGCTTGTAGCTCTCGCACCGCTGTACTTGGCTGTTGTTGGATTGTAGCCGAAGTGGACGGCTGTGGCTGCGGTATGGTAGCAGCAGACGTAGACGATTGAGTCCGCTGTTCCGTTAAAGCTGTGGCTGGCTCTGCCTGCCTCGGCGTGGATGCTGTATTGGCTACCTTTTTTCTCTTTGGAATTGGAGACGGTGGAGGTGAATCCTCGATGCAGATCACTTCTGGACATGGGATTTCACCCAATCTCAGCTTATCCAGCTCCCGAAGCAACTCTTCAATGCTTTTTCCAGGCGTTGATGGCCGCTCAGATGCACTCGACAAATCGCGTTCGGGTGATTGCATCTTGAAATAAAACTGATACACTTTGGATTTTGTGCGCGCTATTTAAAGGGACCTAACGGGTAGTAATTTTGAAGGCAGGGCTAACGGACTTCTTAGGAATTTTATGCAAATCGATGCGAGTCATATTTGAAAATATTCAAATTTGGTTGAAATTAACTGTCATTGTTTTTTTTTTTTGAATTTGTCGAGATGCGATATTGATGCAGAGTTAACGGCCGGTTTTGCAAAATTTTCCATTTGTTGGAATTTTCTCACGGCAAAAAATTGTATGCATTTGAGATAAAAAAAAATAGATTTTTAATTTTATCTGTGGGTTTGCTGTTGTGTATGTAGATACATATGTTGAGAATGGACATTTTAGTTGTTTTTTGATACACATGTAATTATCGTTATAGATTTGGGTTATCTGCCGAGTTTGGAAAGATACATATTTTCGTAATCGGCCTTTTTAAAATTCCCTTGCTGGTTTTATTGTTACTACCCTTACGTAGTTGTCTTTTCCTTTATGCGCTTCTAGTATTCTGCCTAGAATCCAATGACATGCAGGTAGATTGTTTCTTTAATCAGAACTAAATCTCCGGCAGAAGGATTTAATGTTGGTTGTTGCCATTTAGGCCTGTTTTGTAGTGAATTGAGGTAGTCGGTTGACCATTTGTTCCAAAAGTGTTGCTTTAGGAGTTGTACATGATTCAATCTAGTTACTGATGATATTCTGTTGTTCATCACAGGTTCTGGCGGTGCGATTAAAGCCTTTCCTATTAAAAAATGTCCTGGGGTTAATGCATTGAAGTCATTTTTATCTTCGGTAATAGATGTAGATAGATCAGAAACTGGCTCAATATGGATTGCTTTTGTGGCCATACAGACGAAGATACATATATAGCCTTTATAATACCGATTGCCTCTGTACTTTGACATTTTTAAATTAATAGGACCGGCATAATCGACACCAGCTTGTTGAAATGGTATTGAGATATTCACTCTTGGAATTGGCAAATTTCCCATTATTTGATTCCTAGTACGGGCGGCTTGCTTGAAGCAGGGAATGCATTTATGTAAGATGTTTTTTACTGTTCGTCGTCCTGGTAAAACCCAATATTCGTTTCTTAAAGTATTTAATACAAGCTGTACACCACCATGCAAAGTTTTTAAATGAATATAATCCACAATTAGGTTTGTTAATTTGCTTCCTTTTGGAAGAATGATCGGATGTTGTTGATTATATGGGATATGAGCGTTTGGTAAGCGACCTCCTACCCGCAATAAATTGTCATTAGCAAGAAATGGATTAAGGGATATCAAATTGCTTTTAGTTGGAAGCGATGATCCTGCTTTTAATTGTCTTATCTCGTTATCGTATGTAATGCCTTGCGCTAATTTTATTAACAGGTATTTTGCTTCCAGCAACTCTGTTGGGGAAAGCTGCTCTGTCTGTTTAATTAAACCTTTTGTTCGATATCGGCTTGCTCGGATATTGTTCAGAAATCTGAGGCAATATGCCGTGACATGATTTAATTTTATGAAGGAAGAATATTTATCAAATAGTTCGTTTATCATTGTTTGGGCTACAGCAGTATGTATCACGCGCTTTTGTTCAGAATCTATCTGCATGTTAGCTGAGGGTTTTGACTTAGGCCAATTTTCCTCGGGCTGCTGAAGCCAACTGGGTCCGTGCCACCAGAGTTCAAGATTGATTAGATTCGCAGGTTTGATTCCTCTGCAGTTGCAATCTGCGGGATTATCTGCGGAACGCACGTGACGCCAGACTTTGATATCTAGCTGTTCCTGGATTTCAGAAACCCTATTCGCTACATAAGTCTTATATTTGTTTGGATGATTGTGTATCCAAGATAAGACTATAGAAGAGTCTGTCCATGCATAGATGGGAACTCGATTAAGCTCCAAGTCTATCTTGACTCGATTTATGAGGCGAGTTAATAAAACTGCTCCACATAACTCCAGACGAGGAAGTGACACAGGTTTCACAGGAGCTACTTTTGATTTTGCCATTAGCAAATTGATGTGGACTTTTCCTTCAACGTCAACAACCTTGATATATACAGCAGCAGAATAAGCTTGATTGGAGGCATCTGAGAATCCGTGTATCTGACAATTTGTTAAATTGTTTGTAGTATGTAGCCAGCGTGGGATTTTAAGCTGGCTGATATGATGCAACTCTGCCTTAAAATGCCGCCATTGAGTGTCAATGGGTGCAGGAATCGGATTATCCCACGAACATCCAGAGAGCCACAAGGTTTGCATCAGAACCTTTGCAGTGATTACTATTGGTGAGATCCAGCCTAGTGGATCAAACAATGTAGCAATTTCTGATAAAACAGATCGTTTAGTAGATAGACGATCTGCTATTTGTCGATATTGCAAGATAAAGTAATCAGCTCCTGGATACCAGTGGATACCAAGAGTTTTTACTGACTCATCACTTGCAAACCGTAAGGGAAGTTGTAATTCCCTTTGCTCCTCTGGAATGCCTGCTAGAAGATCCTAGGAGTTACTAACCCATTTCCTTAGATTAAACCCAGCTAAAGATAATAGGCTAACAAGCTGTGTTTGTATCTTGACGGCTTCATCGATAGATTCTGCACCTGTAATTAAATCGTCTACGTAGAAGTCGCGAGTAACAATTTTAGCAGCAATTGGATATTTCTCAGCTTCATCCTGCGCAAGCTGATGAAGTGTTTTGATAGCGAGATAAGGAGCTGGAGTAGTGCCAAATGTTACCGTTGTTAGTTGATAGTCCTTTATGGGTTCACTAGGACTATTTCTCCAAATTATTCTTTGATACCTTTGATCTGATGATTAAATGTTAATCATTCTATACATCTTTTCTATGTCGGCGGACATAGCGTATTTGTATTTTCTCCATCGTAGTAAGATGGAAAAAAGTTCGGATTGCAAGACTGGTCCAGTATGGAGCTGTTCGTTTAAGCTTTTCCCATTAGTAGACTTGGCTGAAGCGTCAAAGACGACTCGAACCTTTGTGGTCGTACTATCTGATTTTATAACAGCGTGATACGGAAGGTAGTAGCTTTGTTCTCTGCTAACTTCCCTTTCAGCTGGTTTCATATGCCCTAAGGCATGATATTCGTTTATGCAATCTTTATAATCTTTGTATAGATCAGCATTCTGAAGTAATTTTTTCTTGAGACTGTAAAACCTGCGTAGGGCCATATTTCGGGAATCGCCTAGCACTGGTTTTCCTTCGATGAATGGTAAACATACTTCATATCGACCACTCGCATTCCGACGATGAGTATTTTTATAAAATCGTTCACACTCTTGTTCGGGTTTTGAGAATTTCCGTACTTGAGGAGTGATTTCCTCAGTTTCCCAAAACTTTCGCAGAATTTTGTCTATACAAGCGTCTTGGCCAGCTTGCGCATTAATTGTTAAGGATGAAACCTTGGAAATAGAGTCTGTTAGAGATAAATTTCCGAAGAGGATCCATCCTAGGGTGCTATTTTGGGCAATAGGGGTTCCTGGTGGACCTTTTCTTAATCCTTCCAACAAAATGTCCCCGTAGACATCTGCTCCTAAAAGAATATCAATTTTTCCTGGTTTATGGAAAGATTGATCTGTTAGATTTAGATCCTTTATATGTTCCCATTCTTGCATTTGAACGGTGGAAGGAGGTAGGAATTCAGTGATCTTATTCACAATTAGTGCTGTCACTGAAGTGGCCTTGTGTGAATCTGTTAATGACTGTATTTCAAAGGATGTTTTACCTTTTACATTTGTAGCTTGTGTGTTCCCCAAGCCTGTTATCTGAATTTCTACGCGGGTGGTAGGTAATTGCAGTTAATGAATGACACTTGAGACCCAGAATCTATTAAGGCCCGTAATGTCAATATGACGCCTTTTGAGGATGCAATATTTAGCAATGCTGTTGCAAGCAGTGCTTGTGTAACGCGCCGTGGGCGATTTGTATAAAATGTTCGTAAAGAACTATCTGCTATGACCTCAGATGTAGAGGGAGAATTGTGTGGCTGTGCTTGTTTGATAGACTTATTGCTTTGCTTAGTTGAAAAGTGAGGACTTAGATTGGAAGTACTACTGTTCTTGTGAAGCAAAGAATGGTGTTTTCTACCGCATTGTCGACACGTAAATTTGCTTGGGCAAGATTTCGTGTTATGGTGCCTTGATAAGCAGTTTACACATAGACGGTTAGATGTAACGATCTTAGACCTTTTGTCAATGTCACATTTGATAAATTGTGGACATTTAAACAATCTATGTGGCTCTTTGCATATTGCGCATTTGTCTGTAGATGATGAGAAATGTGTTGATACCTTTTTAATGAAATTATTTGAGTTATTTGTTTTTTCTGAATGAATTGACTTTGAATCTAAAATTGCTTCCAAAGTTCGGAATCTGGTCTGTAGGAAGGTTTTTAGAGACTCAAACGTAGGCAAACCTTCTTTATTATTTACCTCCGGCTCCCACAAGCGATGGGTTTCAGTTGGTAGGCATTGCACCAACTTGTATATGAGAATTGGGTCCCATTGCTTTGAAGAAACTCCTAAAGCTTCAAGCTCGAAAATGCATTCTGATGATCTGTCTAATAAGGATCGTATCGCCTTAGCAGATTCATTTGTTATTTTAGATATATTGCACAGAGTTTTCAGCTGAGCATTCACTAACACTCGCTTGTTGTCGTATCTATCCTTTAACGTTTTCCATGCATTTTCGTAACTTGCGTCTGTTACTGGAAATTGTCGCAGCAAATGCTCAGCCTCGCCAGTAACACTTGTTTTAAGAAAATGTAATTTTTGCACTGGAGGTAAAGAAGGATTTATATGAACTAGGGAATTAAACAAATCGTGAAATGATCTCCATGAATCATAAGAACCAGAAAATGTTGGAAGTGTAATTCTGGGCAACTTCAAAAAAGACGAAGATTGCTGATCAGTTCTAGTTTCTGCAGCAATTTTTTGTTTTGCTTTTGGCTCAAAAGCATCTAATGCATCCCTGAGAATACCTCGGAATGTATAGTACTTATTTTCCACCTCTGCAAATTGATCATGTACGAAATACTCGTACTTCTCAAGTTCACTGTCATCCAATGCCTCCGTAGCTTGGATAATTGTATAATGAGTAGACTTGTAATCTGACCAGATTTCGCTTAAAGCGATTAAGCGCTCAGAAACTAGCCCTTTTGATCGTCTCTCTACTACAGTATTGTTGTAGTTCTTGAGAGATTTTTCGATGATTTTTGCGGAGGTGGCTTGGTTAGCCAAACATTTTTGAAGTGTACTCATGTTTAGACGTGCGAAATTATAAACCACTAGACTTTAATTCTGGCTACGAAGGACCATAAAATATTCTGCCCAATGAGAACACTCAAAAGAATATATCAATAAGGATGTGGACTGTAAATGATAACGCCGGGGAATATTTTATAATCAGTGGTTTATTGAACGCACGTAAAACTTAAGTACAAATTACAACTACAACTAAAATTAACCGAATTCAATTTCACGACGCTTAAGAACTAAACTTCAATAGAGTTAAAAAAAAAGGTCACTTATTCACTACACAATAATAATTCTATTCTCAGTATAACACTGTCAAAGTTGATACAACTTTGACCAATGGCAATTATATGTACGTATGTATAAATATATTACTAATATGACTCAAAAAATGTACTCACCAGTATAAAACTATGGAATCGACTTTATGGCGTTGGTAATTAAATAATTAGTGATTATCTTGTTCTAGTCGTTCCCCGGAACAAGATACTTTACTTCAGTCGAGACCCAAAGCAAAGTTGTCTTAGTAGTGTTTATTCTAGTCGGTACCCAGAATAAAGATCTTTATCTCAGTTGAGACCCAAGATAAAGGTTTGAGGTTAGTGAATGTTATTCTAGTCGCTACCCGGAATAACTATCTTTATCTCAGTCGAGACCCAAGATACAAGTTTGAGTTAGTCTGTGTTATTCTAGTCGCTACCCAGAATAACTATCTTTATCTCAGTCGATACCCAAGATAAAGGTATTAAGTTAGTAGACTTTATTCCAGTCGAGACCCAGAATAAATATCTTTATCTCAGTCGGTACCCAAGATAAAGTTTTTATTAGTAAGATTTATTCCAGTCGAGACCCAGAATAAATATCTTTATCGCAGTCGCTACCCAAGATAAAGTTGTTGAGTTAGTAAGATTTATTCCAGTCGAGACCCAGAATAAATATCTTTATCTCAGTCGGTACCCAAGACAAAGTTGTTGGGTTAGTAAGATTTATTCCAGTCGAGACCCAGAATAAATATCTTTATCTCAGTCGCTACCCAAGATAAAGTTGTTATTCGTAAATTTTATTCCAGTCGAGACCCAGAATAAATATCTTTATCTCAGTCGGTACCCAAGATAAAGTTGTTATTAGTAAGATTTATTCCAGTCGAGACGCAGAATAAATATCTTTATCTCAGTCGCTACCCAAGATAAAGTTGTTGAGTTAGTAAGATTTATTCCAGTCGAGACCCAGAATAAATATCTTTATCTCAGTCGGTACCCAAGATAAAGTTGTTGAGTTAGTAAGATTTATTCCAGTCGAGACCCAGAATAAATATCTTTATCTCAGTCGGTACCCAAGATAAAGTTGTTGAGTTAGTAAGATTTATTCCAGTCGAGACCCAGAATAAATATCTTTATCTCAGTCGGTACCCAAGATAAAGTTTTTATTAGTAAGATTTATTCCAGTCGAGACCCAGAATAAATATCTTTATCGCAGTCGCTACCCAAGATAAAGTTGTTGAGTTAGTAAGATTTATTCCAGTCGAGACCCAGAATAAATATCTTTATCTCAGTCGGTACCCAAGACAAAGTTGTTGGGTTAGTAAGATTTATTCCAGTCGAGACCCAGAATAAATATCTTTATCTCAGTCGCTACCCAAGATAAAGTTGTTATTCGTAAATTTTATTCCAGTCGAGACCCAGAATAAATATCTTTATCTCAGTCGGTACCCAAGATAAAGTTGTTATTAGTAAGATTTATTCCAGTCGAGACGCAGAATAAATATCTTTATCTCAGTCGCTACCCAAGATAAAGTTGTTGAGTTAGTAAGATTTATTCCAGTCGAGACCCAGAATAAATATCTTTATCTCAGTCGCTACCCAAGATAAAGTTGTTATTAGTAAATTTTATTCCAGTCGAGACCCAGAATAAATATCTTTATTTCAGTCGGTACCCAAGATAAAGTTATTATGTTAGTAAATTTTATTCCAGTCGAGACCCAGAATAAATATCTTTATCTCAGTCGGTACCCAAGATAAAGTTAATTTGTTAATAATTTTATTTAATTACACTCGCCAAGTCGAATTCCAAAACGATGCACAATCTATGAGAGCTGGATACTAAAAGAGAAAGATTCAAATTGGCCTGCGACTTATATTGCCTTTGAATTGCGCACGGCTCCAACAAATTATTTTACATTGCGCATAGTAACCAAAGTACGTTAACCTTTGCAGCTGTGCGTAGGTAGCAACAGAAAAGTCCGTTGACCTTAGCAACTGTGCGTAGGCCAGAAGAGTACATTGACCCTAGCAGCTGTACAAAGCAAGTACAACGTATGATCACATAACGATGCGAAATATTATGCCATACGCACATACATATAATATGGCCATTCATAAATTATTTTCAAGTACAAGAAAGGTTTATGTTTTTTAGTATAAATTATTATGTTCTCAAAAAATATATATTTTAATGTTGATTCCATTAAATGATGTGGAACGAGTCTCCATTTAGAAGTGTAGATTCTGTCACAATTTGATGTTGGCTGCTCTGCGGTATTACTGCATTGCCGACTCCTTGACTTCTTGAGTGGGGATCCTGACATCTGACGTTTATTTAATGTTTGTGTTGTTGTCGCTGATGGCTGATGTTAGTCTGACCTGGGAAAATTATCTTTTATTAGGTACATGTCATGACTTCTAATAATTTAAATTGGGATCCTTTGTGGTTCTTTTGACCTGTTTCTTTTCAGTATGCGTCTGAGAAGAATCAAGTGGCAAACATTGACACCTCGTAGTGGGAGTTCGAGCTTGAACAAGCTCAGTACGTTGGTGTTTAACAAATCTCCCATGTACATCAGTGATCAGTGCAAGGTCATAGGCCCTTGTCACTGATCAGCAATACGGGTGTCCCCAGCTGTGGTCATTGAACTGCGCGGTCTGAGGTACTGAAAGCAGCAAATAAGCATAACACTATTGCTGTTTTTTTTACCTCGTTTTGTCGTTGACTGCAGCTGGGTGCCCCTAAATAAATATTTGTGTTGTTGTGTGTCGCTCTTTCTTCTGCTTTTTTTTTGTTTTGCTTTGGAATATGCAGAATTTTATTTTAGAATTTTGCAACATTCGCGGATTGGTGGCAAATCGTTTTTCGGTGTACTGCCACCTTCAATCAAAAAATCCGGCAATTCTTGCACTAGTGAAACCAAGGTCGTTTCTGATGCTGATTCTAATCAATATCACGTTCCTGGTTATAGCTTAGTGCCTCTTTTTTCTCCGCATAGGGGGATCGCAATATATATTCGGAATGATGTGGCCTTTACCATTCTAAAAGATTTTCCACCTTCTGCCAATCCTGAGTTTAATTACATCTGGATTAGGTTCAAACTTCACAGGCGCATCATCTACTTTTGCTTCCTTTATCGCAGCCCAAATATGTCTGATGACGACACGGTATCCGCATTTGACAATATCTCCAACAATATTGATCATTTGCTTTCTGTCTCCCCCTCTTCCGAAATCGTCCTGGCAGGCGATTTTAATGTCCATAACATACCGTGGCTCAGACATTCTTCTACCACAAGTCCTGCGGGCCGATTCGTTGAACTATTTTGTGAATCTTTCAATTTGCATCAGCTAGTGGATGCACCGATGAGAATCCCTGATGCAGCTGGAGATAGGGCCAATTTACTAGATTTGTTTCTGTCATCTCACCCTGACAAATATTCTATCTCAGTCGGCTCCCCTCTTGGTAATTCAGACCACTGTCTAATCACGGCTCAATTTATCACATCATCTCTGCGCCGCCCTACTTCTCCACCTACAAGTAGGCTTCTCTGGCACTATAAGAACGCTGATTGGGAAAGTCTCAATCAGTATCTTAGAGATATTGATTGGTCGGTCTGTTTTGCTTCGACGGATGCTGATGAATGCACATTAGAACTTACTTAGTAACATACTAAGTCTAGGCATGCGTGAATATATTCCGTATTCTTACAGCAGATCTCAACAACAGCAAAATCGCTCTTGGTTTAACGATAAGAGCAACCAAGCTATAAAAGCGAAAGAGTCTGCTTTTCGCGCGTATCAAGTGCATCCTTGTCCAGAACTGAAAGAAATCTACAAGACTGCGCGGTACACCTGCAAGTCCATTATCCAGAGAGAAAAATTTCTTTTTGACCAGAATGTTAGACAAAGAATCTTGGCAAGCCGCAGAGGTAGTAAAGGTTTCTGGTCCCTGGTCAAAACCATCAGGAATAACTTCAGCAGTTCCTCTATACCTTCACAACTTAATAATGGTGAAGTGGTTGTTGACTCCCTAGATAAAGCTAATATTTTGGCTGCTAGATTCGCATCAAATTCTTTTCTTCCACCCACTTCACAGGCACCTGTCGTGCATCCCCCGTGCGGATGTGTACAAGAGCCAATACACATCCGTACGAGAGATGTGTTCGAGGTCCTTAATGGTATCAACGTCTCTAAAGCCGCAGGCCCTGATGGTTTCTCGCCCCTATTAATTAAAAACTGTGCCTCATCCTTGGCTAAACCTCTGCACAAACTATTCTACCTGTCCTATTCGACAGGAAAATTTCCAACTGCTTGGAAACTAGCTCACGTTCAGCCTATTCCCAAGAAAGGAGAGGGTAGCGATCCCTCAAATTATCGAGCAATTGCAATCACTGCTATTCTTTAAAAGGTTTTTGAATCTATCATTAACTCCAAATTAATGAAGTATCTGGAAACCAATCAGCTCATCAACGATCGCCAATACGGCTTCGGGCACGGTCGCTCATCTGGAGACTTGCTGACTTTTCTTACGGAACGTTGGAATCGTAGTCTTCACAAGTTTGGTGAGTCCAAAATCGTTGCTCTAGATATTTCAAAGGCCTTTGATAGAGTCTGGCATCCAGCCCTTTAGCCAAACTCAAAGCACTTGGTCTTTCCCCTCCTCTTCTATTATGGATTGAAAGTTTTTTATCTAGTCGCCAAATACGTGTTGTATTAGATGGCGTTATATCTGAACCTCATCCTATTAATGCCGGTGTCCCCCTGGGCTCTGTTATTTCTCCGTCTCTATTTCTAATCTTCATTAAAGATCTGCTTTCCCTTACTTTCAATCCTATCCATAGCTTTGCTGATGACAGTACCCTTGATTTCGCAAATTCCTTTGACACCCTTGCGGATTCCAGAGGGAACGCCACATGTGTTAAACGAGACTACATGATTAGATCATTGTATAACGATCTTGACAATATTCTCGCTTGGGGCAAAGTGAATCGCGTCGAATTCAATGCATCTAAGACCCAAAGCTGTCTCATCTCATTAAAACAAGACCATCACTTAACCACTCCCGTTTCGTTTGATGGTGCATTACTTTCTGATTCACCGTCACTAAGCATTCTTGGCATTAATATTTCCAGTAAGTTAAGCTGGACAGATCACATCTTCTCGGTTGCCAAAGAAGCATCAAAATGTCTTGGTTTTTTGAAAAGGTGTAAGAAATATTTCAGCCCATCAAATATAGCGCTCCTCTACAAGTCCTACATCAGACCTAGAATGGAATACAATTCCCATATCTGGGCCGGGGCTGGTCGCACAGCCTTAGCTTCATTGGATATTGTCCAAAAGAGAGCCTGCAACTCATTGGCGCTGTGGCAATTACTCGTCATATCGACTCGCTCGAGCACCGTCGCAATGTTGGATGCCTTTCGCTCCTTTATCGCTATATGCATGGTCAATGTTCTGATGAAATATCTAGTCTGATCCCTTGTAGAATGATTCCTGCACGCAATACTCGCGCTGCATCCCGCGCTCATCCTTTTACCCTTCAAATTACCTTCGGCCGTACACTAAAATTCCGTGATGCTTTCTTATCCCGAACTGTGCGAATGTGGAACAGTCTACCATCTTCTGTTTTTCCTCCGGCATACAATCTGCGGAAGTTTAAGGGCGACATACATCGGCACCTCCGCCGCTCTCCTTATATCCCTTAATCCTTTCCCTATCTCCTTCCTGCCACGCTGTGCTTTGCATCATAGGGTATCCCCTGAGCATGGCTTAATAATATATAAAAAAAAAAAAAAACATTAATCATGCACTTATTGGAACAATTGTGTTTTTTGGTGATCTCAGAAAATTTGTTTTTCATGAGCTGCATGCACCTTTCTGCTCTTTTCTGCTCTACTTTTAATTTAACACTTAACATAAGTTGAGCTGCTGTGCTCAAATTTTTTTTCCAGTTCATTATCAGAAAATAACTTTTCCAAAAGTGACACCTTGCAGGAAATAGCCTAATTTTAAAACTTAAGTAGCAACCCTTGTTTATCAATGCAAATCTCAGACATAGGCATCGATGCACATATTTATTCTCTTTCTGCTTCAAGAAATGCATAACGATCTCTTAGGAAGTGTTGTGTCTCTTATAAATTAAGGATTTCGAAAGATACCAGATGTTTTTTCTTGGATATAACAGCGGCTAGTGCCTGGATAAGGAAGACTGGGAATATTATTGTTTGACATGGAGATTTTCATATATTTAGCTATTTGGCACTGTGTTTTATCTTGCTAGAAGTTCACTCGCCTTCACTATAGTAGTGGTAATATGAGGGTTCTGGACCAGTGCAAAAATGTGCAAAAAGTCCATATAAAAAAACGTTGAGGTGCAAAATGCACATTTGTCTGAAATTTGTATGGAGGATTTGTTGAGAGCACCCCAAAAATATCACTAAAGTTCATATAAAAAACGTTGAGGCGCAAAATGCACTTTTGTCTGAAATTTGCATGGAAGAATTGTTGAGAGCATCCAAAAAATATCACTAAAGTCCATATAAAAGACGTTGAGGTACAAAATGCACATTTGTCTGAAATTTGTATGGCATAATTATTGAGCACCCAGGATGTTGTTGTTGATAAGAATTGAACCGCATATTTTCGGCATATTGACGCCTTCTTGTTGTGAGTGGTGATAAAGAATTGCTAGTAAAAGATTAAGTAATGTGATTTTAGGTATACCTATGAAGGATGTTGAGGTCAAGGAATGAGGCGATGAAAAATATTAGCTCAGAGATATTGTGATTCTGGGTAAATGACATGGTAGCCATTCAATTAAGTAGAGCTAAAATTTTTTACAATAAACCTATTTACTTAGTATTATGTATTCTTGAACTGTCTAAGTTGAAAATGTACAATTTCCATTATGAATACATGAAACCAAAGTACAGAAGCAATTTGATTTTGAAATATGGATGCTGATTCCTTCATATACACTGACGATGAGAAATATCATCTCACCTTGTTGATAAGAATTGACTCGGTAGCAGAAAAAATTGTGTGGTCTGTTGGAAAGAAGTTTGACCTAGAGATGCCCTGTTGCCGATGTTGACGTTATTGCGGTTTATGACATTAATTAAAGTTTCTAAAACTGATTCCGAAAGATTGCGGTAAATTCGCATATAAAAGGAGCATTTTATTGAGACTTAATTACAGTAGAATTTCAAGTTCTGTGAAGTTTGTAATAGCACATTCAAATGATGAATTCTTTCGAATGCTCGGTTTATCAGAAGTCTTTTACGCGAAATTCTTCTTTAAAAAGGCATTATAGAGCAATGCATAGCGATGGATATATGTGTGAAGTTTGCGGTGAAAGTTGCAAAAGTGCGTCGGGTTTAAATAAACATCAGAGAGCAGCTCATTCAAATCCAATGGATTCCAAAAGTGACAGTGCCAAGGACAGTGTACAGAGTATAGAGAAGAATATAGTCATTGGTGTTTAAAAATAGTGACGAGTCCTTACTAAATCCTAAAGCTTTTTCAAACATTGCCAGAGAAAGAGTTTTAGATGCATTAAATACAACATTGGAAAAGCATGATTGTATCAAATTTAACATGGAACTCTTCTGTGAATATATGAAAGTTATAACACAGAAAGGTGATGAAGAATAAGATTTAGTTACATCAATTACATTAATTCCAAAATGGATTTGATAATCCTCAAAGAAGATTTGGAAAAGCATATGAAGAAATGTTTGAAAAAATAATGATAAAAATGGAGGAGTTTCAAGAGCGAGATAGTGGTTGGAGTTCATATTCATATTGTAGTCAATGTGAAACAATCTAGGCTGTTCGAAGGAGGATCACAATATTTGGAGTTTCCAGACCATTTAGTTAAAAAACATTCTTGTTTAAATGTGAATAACAACGATATCTTCTGTTTTAAGTGGTCAGTTATTTCGGCTTTATATCCAGTAGAGACACACGGAGAGCGCACATCTTCCTATGAAATAAATGATATTTCAACAAACACAATAATTCTTTAAAATGCCATTACGGTACAATTTATGGATTTAGAATTTCCGTTGAAAGAATCGATATCAGGTATCTTGAAGAAATGAATCCTAATGAAATGCGAAGAGAGTTGAAGCAATAAATATGAAATTATTGGACCATACTACTTCACCGCGGAAGAAAAGTCAACCCATACCAACTTATTATTAATTCAAAATAATGACCTCTCTCATGTCGTTTAGATTAAAAATATATCTAGGTAAAGTATATTTACTATATATAAAATATTATTCAATAACTAATTTTGTGTTTTGTTAAACAGATTAATTCGTCAGCAAGTCACTGGTACCAGGAATCGAGTCTTTCTTTGCTACACATGTCTCCAGCATTTTTACAGTCAGGATGCGTTAAAGAATCACAAGAATGAATGTAATAGAACTGTCACAGTGATGCCGTCACCGGAAAAATCATATTTAAAATTTGAGACATATCACCGAAAAATAGAGGTACCATTTGTTAATTATGCAGATTTTGAATGTGTTCTGTAAAGTGTTGATACTTGCTTTCCTGATCCATCTCTCTCATCAACTACTATTGTACATATTACATCTTATTATATCAAATGTTCATTTAGTAATACTTTAAACAAGTTTAGAGTATACAAAGGTATGAATTCGGTTCAAAAATTTATTGAAATGCTAGTTTGCGACATTAAATATTTATATAGCGAATACATAAGTAAACCCAATCCGATGAATTCTTTGTCATTGGAAGAACGACGTAGGCAAAACAAAAGTATGACATGTCATATTTGTGGTACAGAATTAGGGTTTAAAAGAGTTGCCGACCACTGCTACTTAACTGGTAAGTATAGAGGACCAGCTCATAATAACTGTAATTTACAATTTCAAATCCCCAAATTTTGTCCAATATTCTTTCATAACCTTTTAGGATATAATTGTCATTTATTTGATAAGTCTCTTGCTGAAATTAAGGCAGATATTCGTATTATTCCGCTTAATAAAGATGTATACATCTCAATTTCAAAGAGGATTTATATCAACGAATCAGAGTCAATTGAGTTAAGATTTTTTGATACAAGCAGATTTATGCAATCAAGTCATTAGTCATTAGCAAAGGACCTACCAATAAAAGATTTTCATCCTGGTAGAGCAGGCTACACTGATGAAGAATCTTTCACTTTTATAATAAGAAAAGGTATTTTCCCATATGAGTACATAAATCCTTCGGACCGTCTTTAGATGAAACCAGACTTCCTTCTCAAGAAAAATTTGATAATAAACTAACAAACACCAAATGTTCGAATGACGACTATAAGCACGCACAATCAGGGGTAAATTTCATTGTAAAAATTTATGGAATTATTTAGAGTTTTATATAAAAACAGATGTGCTACTCTTAGCATATATATTTGAGACTTTTAGAAAGTTTTGCATTAGCATTTACTCTTTAGATCCGTGCCAGTATTACACTATTCCGGGCTTATCATGGGACGCTATGATGAAAACATATGATCTTGACCTATTTACTGATATAAACATGTACGATTTTATTAAAAATGGTATAAGAGGATAAGAGGATATTCCTGAAGATTACGATGTGGGATATATTTTCGAAGTAGATTTGGATTATCTAATATCAAAGAATGATGAGCATAATTGTTTACCATTTTGCCCCGAAAACAAGATAACACCAAGTTCGAAATTTTGTAAATTGATTATAGATTTAACTTCCAAATCCCGATATGTAATTCATTATAGGAATCTACAAAAATGTCTCAACCATGGAATGAAAATCCTAAATATTCGTAGAGTATTACAATTTAAACAATCGCCCTGGTTAAAACTTATACTGATATTAATACTTATCACCGTAAGCAACCACAAAATGCATTTAAAACAAAAGTTTTTTTCAACTTATTAAATAACGCATAATATGGAAAAATTAGTGCTGGGCACCGTTAATAAAAAAATTAAATTCGTTAAACTTTAAAGCGTTACATTACGGAAAATTTAACGGAAGTTAACATTAATCGTTAATCGTTAACTCCTAATAGTAATTGTAATCTTTATAGTATTTGACTAGTGAAGTGAGCAAGTATATTAAACGAATATCATAGACACACGGAACATATCAACGATCATTGGCGGAGCTATGACCATTACATAGCTCGTGTGTTATTTCATCATTGGCGCAATGATCATTCGTTTCGTCATTGCACCAATTACGCCTCCACAAGCTCATTCGTTTGCAATTATGCATTACTTGTCATTCCTTTTGTCGATAAGTGTGCTTTCAGCGGTGAGGAACTGCAAGTTATTGAAAAAACCAGCTGATTTTCAATCACTGTCAGATGTCATTTGTAAAATTTACTGATACATTTTTCAAAGTAAATTTTGAATATTTTCCAAAGTGAATTATTGAAAAACCTTCTCACATTCTATATCAAATTCAAGGCTCGATTCTATTTTTCGCAAATTACTTTACAACTCACAGTTTTTGATTTACAAAATTGAAAACTGTCATCTGTCAAATCGAATTACCGTCAAGATATCATGTGCTTGCCTTACCAAGCAATGATCATTCAATTAATAACGTAATTGGATCAATGATCATCCTAGTGCGTGATGTGGTTCGGGTATAGTACCCTTGCTTATGAAAAAAATATTTCGGTTGGGGAAGTTTAGGTAGGACATGGAAGATAAATAGGAAAATAGTATACAAATCTTAGTTTGTTATAATAATTATTTCGAAATCAAATTACAATTAGGGGAGAATCAAAATACTGGAGATCACTCGTGAAAAACCGCAGCAAATTGGCGTTGTTCATCCTCCAGAAGAGGTCCAAACCTTTTATCTATGCCCTTTAATAAGGCATTGGCTAAAGCTGTGCAATTTACAAGACCCCTAGCCTTTATATTCTTTAATTTAAATACAGTTGCTGCAATTGTCGGTAGTAGTGATCCGAGATATGCTTGAGCTTGAAGCGTGATATATTCTATGCGCGAAGGCTTCTATGCACGGAACCTACGTGTAGCGACACACGTGTACGACCCAAACTGGTTAGAGCATGATTTCCGCGGTGTGCTATCAGTTTCGTCATAAATAGTAGGTACCCAATTAACAGTTAACGGACTTATGGAAAGTTAACGGAAGTTAAAGAGTCCGTTAATATTCTTAAAAGTTAATACGTTACTCGAAAAGTTAACTTCGTTAATTAACGATTAACGAATTAACGGTCTTGTGCCCAGCACTAGGGAAAACCATGGAGAATGGTGATAATAGAAAACAATGGGAAAGTCACGGTAGTCGTTTGGGAGCCTTAATAGCTCCACCCAATTTTCACAGTTTATTTCAATTCACTAATGACATGGTAGCCATTCAATTAAGTAGAGCTATAACTTTTTACAATAAACCTATTTACTTAGGATTTTGTATTCTTGAACTGTCTAATATACAATTTCCATTCTGAATACATGAAACCAAAGTACGGAAACAATGTGATTTTGAGCTATATCGATACTGATTTCATCATATACACTATAGAAACTAAAGACTTTTATAATAACATGCTAGAGGATTTATTTTGATACATCTGGGTATCCCCCGAAAACATTTACAATATACCACAGAAAAATAAAAAAGTTTTGGGTTACATGAAAGATGAAGCAAATGAAAAAATAATTCAATTCAATTCTGGTCTTAGAGCAAAAATGTACTCAATAGATATTGATGCCTGTAAAGAGCTAAAGGCATCAAAAAAACTGTTTTAGAATCCATAGATTTAAAAGATGCTAGAGATTATTTGTATAAGAAACAATTATTACATGGTAGCATGTTATTATTTAGAACTAAGACACATAATATATATACTCAATGTGTTAATAAACTAGCTCCTAGCTACTTAAATGACAAAAGATTTATTCGAGCAGATGAAGCCAATACGCTTGCTTGGGGCCATTACAAATTAGATATAGAAATAAATCAATAAAAAATGTTTAATTTGGTTGAAAATAAAATGTTTTATTTATTATTTACATATTTTTTCTCTTATTTCTATTATCTAAAAGGCTTTTTAGCAGGTACACATTTTCCTGCGCACATTGTGCTTTGTGAATTAAACAAAATGGATTATTCCTATAAAAAAATTTTTGGACGTGTTAAATTTGGACACTGAAATTCATCTTCCATATTATATACGGTTAGACCTTCTCTGAATGTATCGTTTAGCCAAGAAACTTTATCAGACCTTTTTACGTATATCACTTTGTGTTGTTTTAATAATGGAGCTACTAGTGCCTATAAATGATGATAACGAACATATCTGTCGTTCCAATAGAAACCATGGTAATTATCATGTAACCACGCTGTTTTTTTTCTCTTACCATGTCAAATCCTTAAATCTGAATGGAGGTTGAAAAAGGAAGTGCTGCATTTCATTCCCACTAGTCAAAATAGCTAACGCCTTCACTATGAATTTGTTATATTGATCCTTAAATCCTTGAATATCCACTATTGCTGTCATTCTTTCCTTAAATTATTTTTTTAACTTCACTCGTCAGTGGATTATACTCAATTATTCTATCATGCAAAAGTAAGCATTATGCTGTTGTGCTTGCTGGGATATTACTATTTGTTTTGAATTGTAGTCGGATATCGATCGGTCCTGATTTAATTGACTCATTTCGATGAGAGCAATCTATAACAATAATAGGATCGCTCTGTTTGAATTTATCACGAGTAAGCAAAGGTTGAGTCTGACGACCATAATAGGACTGCGGAAACTTTGTATACATGTTATACAGTAATCATCATAAGGAAATGATTCCCAGTTCAATGAACTTTTATGTCTGCAAGCTCCCAATGGTCAAACGTGTTTGCATCTTTAGACTTTTCATTTTTTTCGAGCCGTTTGTAGCGCTAAAATAACATATCGGGGTTTTTCTAATTGCGTTGACGTTTTAATTGTCGATGTATGATCAACATTTTTAGGTAATACAGGATATTCATGCATATCGCAACTTCGAAAACTTATTTGAATTGGACGCCCGTTATTAATGATTTTTAACATCGCCAATTTAAAAATGTCTATTTTGAATGCATTTTCATCACTTCTGCTTCGAATCAGAATTAGCTCGTGCTTCGCATTTACAACAATTTTTGTATAATCTTCAGCAAAACCAAGATTAATTTTTAAAGGAATGCAGAAATTGATAAATCCTTTTCCTGATGTTATTGGGTTATTTGGCGACCAACACGCATTTTGTAGCGTATCGGTTTCATTATGAGTAAGAGATATGTAATTTTTTAAAGCTAATGCAAATCCTAGATTTCTGGCACGATCAATTTCTACACCATTTAATTCATAACGAATTTGTTCAAAATGGAACGATGTAGCATTGTTTGTTAAATTAGCTGTTGTTGACCGACATTTTTTATCGATTGCTCTGAGCACTACCTACAAGATAGCATGTTGATATAATACCTACAGCCAATGAAATTTCATAGATTACAAAAACTATAAAGTTGTTTAGAGTCTATAAGTTACAGAATCCACAATAAACATAATCGAAGTTCTAAAACATAGTTTTCGCCACAGTAATTAAAAAAAAGTAACTCAAACTTCAAAAATCAAACTTTCAAAGATGAGTGGCCATACGAAATTACGGGCTCTAGGTATCATAGGAATTGGTCTTAGACAAATTCTAGCTTTTTTTATTATCTATCTATATCTAAGAGGTTGTTCAGGCAGCATAACATACATACATACCACAACGCATTTATTCCTTACAATAATTTCCATATAATTTAGTCATAATATAATTTGTTCAATTTCTTGCATTCTGCATGTCTTCAATTCAAAGTATCACAATAATTTTATATATTCAGCAATTATAAAAAATATTCCATTAATTGTAAATAAGTTCAATTCACTCGATTTGGAAATGACAGCATTTTTCGAACAAATAAATTTTTAGTAGTATTAAATTTCGTCTGGAAATTTTTTCCGGCGCGACTAAAAATGTACAATCAATTGCTTATTTGTAATAATCAGCAAATTGATCATATAAAAAGCCGATAATGGAAAATAAAGCATTCATTAAGTTTTGATTTTCAATAGAAAATTGTGCGCTAATTATAGGCAGCGTAATCAGCAGTTTCAACAGTGTAACGGTCCAAGAACTCTTGCACAAATCTTCAAGGTACTGGTCCATGAACCAGTGACATATCTAAACTACGACAAGAGTCGAAGTACAAGAACTGGCACTCTAGCGAAGAACAAAAGAGTTCCATCGCTATACAAGCAGAGGTGTTGGATTTCAAAATTTATAAATTCCTAGTCTTCCTATGTGAAACCTTAACTCCGCTCCCAAGAAAGAAAAAAGAATAGTTCAGCACTTTTAATCCACTGTAAAAGCAGGAAAAATGTGTGCATTCGGCGCGATTTAATAAGAAAAGCTTTTGAGATAGGGCAGTCTTTGCCGAGGCTTCGATGTTAGAGGTCAGAGGAACAACGAACAGTTTTCAATTGATCCCCATTTTTTATTATAATTCTTGTTGAATGTTATTGAGCCCCCAGAGACTGAGAAACATGTTACATTGCTTATCAGTTAGTATCAGTCATTAGCATTCAATCAATTTTTGGATAACTAGGTAGTCAACATTCGCCAATTAGGCAATAAGGAATGAAATCGAGGCAACGGGGACGAGTATTTATGAAATTAGACTTGATTCCTATTTCAGTTTAATATAATTTCAGTTTAGTCGGACATTTATATTATTCTGTAAATAGATTTTTTTTCGGAGCACGGAGACGAAAAATCTCAAACACGGAGGCCAAGCGGCCTATTATGCTTAGCAGGTTGCTAAGTAGGAGAAACTATAAAACTATAAAAGTCGACAGAAAACTAGGTATGAGGAAATAGCGTAGGTGCCGAGGTGGTTTCGAGCCAACGACCCCTGGGATTGTAGTCAGCGCGATTATCAACCGAGCTACCGAGGCCGCGTGAAAATTCGCATGAGTTGTTGTTAGACAACTGTGATTATAGTTATGGATGTCCAAACTTTTAAGATTTAATCTGAGTTCTAGCATTTCTTATTTTGCAATTAAACTTATCTTATGTGTATTACTGAGAAAGAAAAAATTATTTTTTACTTTTTAGTGCATTTTATTCACAAGTTTGTTATTTGAAAAGTTTTTTAATATATTTTATTTTTTACTTTTTAGTCATACTCTCGAAACTGGACTCTCGAAATTCTACTCTTTGAAAATCAATCCTCGAAACTCGACTCACGAAAATCGACTCCCAAAACTCGACTCTCGATACTCGACTCTCGAAAACTCGATTCTCGAAAGTCTACTCTCGAAACTCGATTCTCAAAACTCGACTCTTGAAACTCGATTCTCGGCTCTTGAAACTCGACTCTCGAATCTCGAAGGGTGGTACTTACCACCTCCTCCAGAAAGCCCCCCCAAGATTGTACCCCATCGGAAAGCTCCCATTCACTCATTCTAAATAAAAATATCCCGTGTAAATCCATCCACTTTACTGCCCTAAAACTCTTTCGTCATGAACGGCACTCTCAGGCGCTCAGGCATAAACTTTCTAAGTCAGGGGTCTGTAAGTTGATAGAAAGTTATTATAAAGGAATTGAAAAACAAACATAAACAAAAATAAAATCAAAATAAAGCCTATAGAGTAATGTCGTTGTGTATCCATCTATGATAACAGCAAGCCATGATGAAGTTAATTTGTTGTAATTTCACTCAGCTAATCCAAATTGGTCAATTTAAAAGCGGCACGATATTCGTCAGGTTTAATGCACCCTGAAAGAAGTTTGCCTTGAAGACGGCATAGGTTTAAAACCGATTGCAGAATTTTGTTATTTTTAGGTGATAAACTCTCGAAACAATAGATTCGACTATCTGTAGTGAAACCGCTATCGATGGTATTCAGCTTGAAACCTCCATCTCTAATAAACTTCTCCATGAATGATCGACGTTAAGTTGTATAGTTGAAATGCGTGTTGCCGCCATGTGGTAATGGGTTACAGTGAGACTAATAATAATAATGTGTGGAGAAAAATTCCTGACGTCAATCACATAAATTTAAGAATCAGTTTTTGAATTAGGCATTTTGAAATACTTAACACAAATCTAAAAAACTTATAGTAGGTAAATTAAAAATTTAGATTTAGGAATGTAAAATTGCGAACACTAAACGAAAAGTAATAACGATAAAGAGTATTTAAAATCAAAACAATTAATTTAGGACAACATATTCGTGAAGTCAAACATAAATTAAAGTAATATAAAACTATTGCATTACCTACCGGCAGGGAAAAATTCAAGAAAAAGTAAATCTAATCTTTCGATCATTGACCAATTGGATTTCACAAATAAAAGCCCACAATTAAGGCCGTCTCTCATAAGATAATATCGCTAAGTTGATGGTACTAATATTAAAATGGTGGTTAAATTTAATTTAATTTAATTTATTTAGAACTTCTTCAATGATCTGATTACTGAGTTTATAAAAAGTATACGTAACAAGCATAAGGAAAAAGGAAAGTAACTTTTACTAAGCTGTTCTCTTACTGGACTTTTTGAAAGATGAAAGTTAGTGCAATCAAACTGGTGGTTAAAGAGACCAGATATTGATGAAATCGGCTCGTGAATGCCATAGTTTGTAGTATACTGAAGAGGAAAGTAGACATAGATATATTGAAAGTATTAATGAGCTCAGGGGAATTTATCACTCCTCCTTGTATACACTGAAATGCAAAAACAACTCTTGAAGTTTTTCATCTATACTCAAGGAATAAAACGGAAAGAGTTTAAGTCTGTCATCATATGAAGGTAGAATAATAGAGTTGTCCCAAAGAAGTGCACGCACGGCATATCGAACGAATATCCGCTGTCCGATGCGATTTATATACAAGGGAGGCATACTCCAAAATGGATCTAACGAATGTGCAGTAAAGGACCGTCGTTATTAATGGGTTATTAAATTCCTTTAACCATCTATTTACACACCCCAGACCAGAGTAGCATTAGCCCTGGCAACGGTTGCGTTAATATGATCTTCGAAGGAAAGACGAGAATTAAGGAAGACACCCAAATTTTTGGCTTTGCCAAGTTTACTATAACATTTGCTGATATTATGAGGAAGATAGTTAATAGTACACCATCAGGCCCGGACTGAGTCTTCCAATCGGCCCAGGCAAATCACCCCAAACCGGCCCCATTGGATTTCAAAAATGACTTTTCTAAAGCAAGCAACCCAGATTGTTAGACTGCTTTCCCACTGAGCCTCTAGCACAAGCATAGTAAGTTAGAGTTTTCTATTCGCACGTCATTTTTACTCAGTATGCGTGTAATCTGAATAGATCATTTCCCTTTGAACCGGTTAGTAGATATTAGTAGGTATTAGTAGTAAGTGCGAATTTTAATTAATATTTCTGTTTAGCTTCTACTTTTCACGCTAGATAAAACAAAACTTATATTTGTTGTCATTTTGTCTGGTGTTGCCTAGCAGATTCTGATCTTTTGTCGTAATTTAATGTCAAAATATACGCCTAAATGAAATGAACTTTTCTACTGATTTTTTCGTGTTTTTTTGCAGTTCAGCAAGCATTGCATTACGTAGAATGAACTGAAAATGACACCTCACATTACAAATTCAAAGTATTATTTCGAATTTAAGCACTTGTTTTGCCCTAATTAGAATAGAATAGAATAGAAAAATCATTTATTAAAGAACCTCAGCACGCTACGTTACAACGTTAGGTACATCGAGTAATTAATAGCTAGTTGGCATAATCGAAAAAATAAACTACAAAGTCGTTTGGCAAAATAAAAAAAGGAGCAATGAACAGACTCATTGCGGTAGAAATCATTTACAGTAAGTACAATTACGTAGGCGTAGAATATCTATTTACCACAGTATAAAATTTTTGTCACAACCTCTGGAGTAGTTGACTAATTTGTCGTACTTTTAGGCGTGTATTGTGACATTAATTCATTGCAAATTCATTTTTGTTTATTTTGTGGTTGATGAAAACGATAATCAAAATGAATATGGTGAATTTAAAAGTACGACAAATTTGAGGTGAAAGTCAAAATATGTGACAAAAATACACGCCTAAGCCACGACAAATAGCTCAGAAACACCCCTGTGGTCCACTATGAATTGCAACCAAACAAATCTAGTCTTCACTGAGCATTTTTGTTTAGCTTTAGTTTTAGATTTAACTTTATGTACTATTTAGATCGAGCAAAACAAAAGTTTATTATATGGGGACCCCTTTTAACCTTATTTTATTTTCATAATTTGTTGTTATATCAACTATAGTATTACTCAATCTTTGAAAATTTCAACTGTCTACCAATTACGATTCATGAGATACAGCCCGCTGACAGACAGTTGGTCAGACGGACGGACGTACAGCGGAGGCTTAGTAATAGGGCCCCGTTGGCACCCTCTGGTTGCGGAACCCTAAAAACAATACATTTGACATAAAATAAAATATATTTAAAAAAATAATTAAAAGTAGATCAGATTAGCAAATTCTTATTGCACATAGATGTAATCAGATACTAAGTAAAACGGAGCAAAAATTAAGAAAAGGAAGAAATACAGTATTAGGCTAGGGAAAAATATCAAATTACAAATAAGTCTCTCACGTTTTTATACTTATCTGTCAGATTATGCAAAATATCTTAATTTTCAATCGTCATTAGAATGTTTTTTCGGAAGACATTAGCATGATCTTGAGAGAGCAGCTTCTTACTCTATTTAAAATAAACTTTAATTTTGTAAAGGACCTTGCGCATTCAACTTGTGAAATAGAAACGGTTTATAAATATTTGTATGCGTTTCCTGTATCAGGGTATGCCTCAGCATATAAATTTTATTTTTTCAGAACATAGTAGCAGCAAATTATGCATTGTTTGCAGAATCTGTGCTGTCGATCACCGTTTCCTACTTCAACATCATCCTGTTCAGATTCTTCTTTGGTATACTGCTCTGGTAATACTGATGATCACTTATTCCACAGAGAGCTGACATTTTCCACACCGGGAAGGAAAATTAAGTTCGAAAATGGGACAAATCGGGTAACTCGTTGGTAGAGTTGCCATACAAAACTGAGATTATGAAACTGAAATTATGTACACTGTGTTCGCAGAAAAATTAAATATGCTTTTAAAAATGGACTAAATCGGGCAACTCCTTCTCGGTGTTACTATGTTGGTTATAATATTTTTTACTGTCCAACGGATCGTTCTAGAAATATATACAAAAAACCACTTCACAAATCAAACTTGCACAGATGAGTGACCATACATACGAAATTACATCCTGGCAGTTCTAGGGTATCATAAGAATTGGTTTTACTTAGACCAATTCTAGCTTTTTTACTTGTTGTTTTTTTACTAATTGTTTTCGCAGTAAAAAATCCGATATCCTATGGCAACTATGCGTGCTTGTTTTCAAAAGTGCTTTTCGTTTCTTTGAAGCTTTGACTTTTTCGTAATTTTGTTTACTAATATCAATCATCTTCAATATTCCATTAAAGCGTGCCAAAAATAAAAGAATGTTGAAATTCCATACACAGCATCAGCGGTTGTAACATAGCATTTGTAAATTAAATGAAACCCTTTTCGGATGAAATAAATGGATATAAATCGCAATGTAATTTATTTTTTTTTAACTTAGCGATTAATTTGACAGAGACCGTTTTAAAATGTAAGGAGATTTGTAGTACGGTTCAGATTTATTATTTCTCACTTAAGTACTCTCATCCCATTAGCACGGTAAAGTAAGACGGCCCTTTTTGGGTAATTATTCTTGGAGTTTATTGAAAGACATCTCTTCTTTTAACTTTTTCCAGGTAATGAAATGAGAAATACTGTGCTAAAACCACACCGTACTACAAATATTATTACACTTCAAAACTAAAAGTGTAAAATTAATTACTCTGGTAGATAAAATTAAATATACAATTACATTAAGTGCACTTTTATTCGCTGAGGTTTCATTTCATTTGAAATAAAGATTCATTTCATTTGAAAAAACTTTAAATCCATGCAAAAAAGGTTTCATTTAATTTGAAAATAGTTTCGTTCAATTCGAAAATGGTTTTATTTGATCCAAAAATATACTTTTAGTGAAACAAAACTTACTTAGTTAGTTGGTTTTAAAATATATTTGAATAATTGAAAACATGAATACTTAAACGTAAACATCTCGATAAACACTTTATAATTTATGAAAGTTCACTGCACGCAGAGAACAGTCTACCATGTCTATTACAGAAATATTAAAATGGCCGCAAATCGCATGGCAAATTTTGCGGGAAACACAATGCGGTGATTATCGCCATTTATTAGATCAGATTCCGCTATATTCTTATTATAATGAAACAATGCAACGCATGAGATGTGTTGCGATGTACAATCCATACAGAATTTCAGAACCCTCAACTCATTTTCAAATTTTAATGAACGATTTTTAAAAAGTGGATGCTAAATAATGTTATTGTTTCAAACAAGGAATGCTAGATTCTATGCTAAATAGTAAATACCGAACAATATAAATTTGGTTTTTTTCTAGAATTTGCAATACCTATATAAAACATTTAGGAAGCAAAAAATTAATACAGAAAACATGTTTCCATAAAATTTGTATAAGAGCGGTTGCCTCTAAACTAAAACGGAGTTTCTCTATGAAAATAATACTCGAAAGACCAACAATTTTACTAATGAAGGAAATGAGGAAAGAAGTGAATCGTTATTCCCTTGTTCTGTTTATTTTTTAATAATTTTTCTAATAAAATCACCTGATTTTTTAAAAATATAAAACAAAAATAAGTTTTAAGAACAGTTTTTTCATAGTTATTGGTTATTCAATTTCGAACTTTGTTTTAAAAGGATATAAAAGTAAATCATGGTAACGCAAAATCAGTAATGCACATACACTATTCAGTAATAGTGTATGTGCATTACAAGAAATCACTAAAAGCTTAGAAAGTACACATAGAGCAACACTTGGAAATCCTTGTTGATCCTTGTTTCTTTGCGTTTTTCCAAATAAAAATTATTATGACATTAAAAAATTCCAAACGTTTTTTTTTTTAAAAAGCGAATCCGTTCGAAGCCACGTGATGTCAGATTTGGCACCTATAATGCCATCTTGGTAAATGGCAACGCTCACAAGCTACCTTGGCTCCGCGGCATGACGTTGCAGGGAAACTCTGAGTATTTTTAAATCATAACTCTGCTTCCACCGCAACAGTCGTAGCGTTCAACCAGAATACATGGTAAATTCGTGTGGTCGCATTAACCCGCCGACGATCGGCCCACATACCACCGGCCCATCGGGCTAGCGCCCGATCGTTCGTACCGCCAGTCCGGATCTGCAAACCATTCATGAAAGGTGTCTAAGTCTAAGTAAAATTCCTTACTCTTTTTCATTACAAACAATGCGGAAGATTGGCATCGCCAGTATAGCAAAGAATTCTTGAATTAGCCAAAATCAGAGATTCATCGTTGATGTAAATTATTAAAAGGAGTGGTCCAGGTTCAAACTGGCTGCCTTGAGGAACGCCAGAAGTATTATCTATATTACATCAGAAAGTGCTGCGCAGAATATGTATAACTCGCTACGTGTGATCAGATAAATAAGATTGAAGCAAATTGAAAACCAAGAACAGTCAACTTATGAATTAAGATATTGTGACTGATTCGATCGAAAGCTTTAATGAAATCGGTAGAAATGTAATCGACTTACTTTCCGCTTTCAATAGTAGAAATGCAGAAATTAGTACCTATACTCTGGTAGTACAGATTGTTTGCTTTTTATAATCAAGCAGTTATGTTAGTCCTCTGAAGATGACCTAAGTGGTCAAAACGCGTGAGGTTATTCTAAAATTAATGGAATAAATAATATTTATTGTGAAGCATAAAAAGTGTTTTTATCAAAAAAAATGTTACGTAAATAAGTGTTGCACTACTACGAAAGCAACAAGAAACTCCGCCGATAATTCCCACCTATTTCACGTGGTTATTAGATCCGATCAATCTTTAGTCGCAGTGAAAGACTCCAGAACTGGCCCAAAGAGTTCTCTGAAATCTTGAAAATTGAATATGTTTGTGTGTTATTCTTATTATTACTATTATAAGAAATCCTTAGAGAAAGGAGAGAACAAGTCTTTTGGGCCCATCCCGCTATAAATACGCCACTGCCTACTACTAGTAAAATACGGAGCCCTAGACTTTTTATAAATCCATCCATTGAAAGACCTTATACCGGAGACAGACTTGCAATTTCAATATTGCAATTTACTGGAATGTTGGCTATAACTTCTTCTGACATTTAAATTTAACACTTGTAAATGTGGTGACGGCGTCGGTATGCATGGATATGTAAAGGTAGTAGGTTGTATTTGTACTTTTGTTATAAAGTTTATATGACATTTTTAGCGCAGTAGAACTATTATGGCCGTCGCATTGTGTTTAAACTTTCATTGCATTTATTTGATTCTTTGACCAAGTTACACCGAAAGTGACAATATGCATTAATTTTCTGATTTTTCGAAAACTAATCGTAAGGTAATTAAAATCTTCAGGTATTAAAATATCATCACAACTGGGTTATAAATAATGACGTTTGCAAACAGCTAGTTATATTTTTGATTTTTTTCAATCACAACAATATTTCTTTCATTTAAAATATGCAATGCATTTCTAAACGTGATGAAAATCGCAACAATGCTTGGCAAGTGTACTTGATATCCGTTAACCACAGCAAATTATATTAGACCCGATTTGTGGTATCCTTGTAATGCGATTTGAAACGCATTTGTTTTAGTTGGGCGTCTTAATAAAATTGTAAAAAAAAAGGGGCGATAAAGATTTTATTTCATTTTCACCCTTTTCCTGTAGCGGGAAGCATCGTATAACCCCAATTTATTGGAATTAAGATTGTTTCTATATTAAGTTAGAACGAATAATAGGGTCATTGGAAAAATAAGTGATTTATTTTACGTGTAAGAGGCATGAGGCAGTGGGCATAAATCACATACACATCATAATTCCGTATTAATAATAACTTTGCATTTAGTAGTTGTATGGCAGATTGTAATGCCATATTTAACTAGTAAAAAAACTAGAATTGGACTGAGATCAATTTTGTTATGATACCCTGATGAATGCCCGGATGCAAGTTGGGGTGCAGCTTGCCATCGAGCTACACCACACATTTTAAATATTTAAAATAAGTACTAAATATTACACAACATTTTTCAGTTTAGATCAGAATTAGCACGTAATTTCCTCATATTCAGTTTTTCCGAGTGACGGTGGGCGGTGTGTGTGTAGCTAGAGGGACCCTATAATAATGGTGTAAATTTTATTTAAAAACTCTGCTTGTCAGATAAATATAGACTCTTATCAATACAATACAAAAACAAGCTAGTTTTATTGAATCATTGATATTTCGGTCTCCTGCCGGATATTTTTAATACATCGGTGTTAGTCATGACTAAACGTAATTTATGAAACAGACAAGGGGAAAAGTTTCACCAGTTTTGATGAAGCATTTCTTGTAGTATCCTATCTGATATTAAAAATCCTGATCAGTGTAAATTGTATTCATCCGAACATGTGAATGTATGATCGATAGGAAATTTCATCATTTGGTTTGTATTTGATTTGTTTCCGTTTGGGAGGGATCCAAGAATATGGATGTTTATGTATTAGTATTAAATTCTGTTAAAATTTTATTTTATTATACATGAATCTATCTATCATATGTATAAAGATTTAATTTATGGACTGGCTATAATAAATATCTTATATGATGTACCTACTCTAAATTTTATGGCAGAAAATTAAAATTAAGAGGAATAACATAATAATATGTATTTTACGGGTCTCTACAATTTGTCCTTTCGAGGTGAAGAAAATCTACCTGATGGATATTTTCCTTTCATTCTTTTTCTTAAACGAAATTATTCCTTCCGGATAATTGTCAATTATTTATTTCGAGTAAGATTTTTAACACTCTTTTATAGTTTCAAAAGTATTTTTCAGATTCATTGAATCTATTATAATGTGTTCATCCGATCGGATTTAAAATAGACGTATCCGATGTGATGGACCTTATTTGGCACCGATCGGAGTTATATTAGCACAGGATTTCTCACTTTGACATCTTTGAAACTCTTTATATAAAACGAACATTAAAAAAGATCTAAGAAATATGAACCTGATGGTCAAAACAATGAAAAGTGCTAAAAAGATCAATTTCATTAATTCAGTTACCACAAATAATTTACATATTCAGTATTTTGTGATTTTTTTTCTTAACTCAAGCATACATTTTTGTTTCGATTCCTTTATCGGCAACAATAAACAACTTTGATGAATTCTTTGATCGCGACATCTCAAAATGCAGCTGACCATGCGAGAACCATTGGTAAGATCCAGTTCAGTAACTTAGAGTGAATGTCCTTGCGACTTGCTAACGTTAATTTAAAAGGCCAGTGGAACCGGAAGCTGTACACTTTTGAATGAAAATGACAAGTTTGTATAGAGAGGAGTGGATTTCTTGAAATTAAAGCGCGATCATACGGTCCAGTACAAATCGTTTCCGCAAAATTTCTAAGCAGCATAATTGGCGACTCGATTTTCCATTTGAGCTCATGGGGTGTACTTCCATCCGGGTTCAAAGGAGTTAAAAGCTCTTTTGAATGAAGACGTCTATTGCATCCATTTTGACGATATACCAGCAGTCTCACGATGAATGCAATTGGAATTTGAGATTTGTCTTTGAGTTTTGGGTACACTTAGTTAAACAATGTTGGACAGATTTTACAAAATTTCTCAGTGAATTTTATTTTCCTGGACTATTTGAATGCCGAACCCGGATGTTGGTAGTTAGCTTAATTGCGGTCCCTCATGTCACTCTGTCTACAGGCAATTGTGGTTACCCATGGAAATAGTTCCTTTTGTTTTTGTAAAAGGTTATATTTTTAATTTGGAATATGTTCGAACCAAATCGGTTCGAATATATTTTTGTTTTTACCGATTACTTTTAAAGGGAAAACATCCTGAAAACAAAGCCATGTATTTGTCATTTACATAGCACATTGCACAAATACAATACAACAATATAGCCTTATTGCGCAGATCAAATTAAAATTCTTATAATATGATTGAAGCAATTAGATTCCTGCTAAAAACAATTGCTGAAAAAAGCAAAAAAAAAATTCAATCTAATTACAAATTTTCCCAAAAATAGGTACAACATCTAACCAAAGCATGTGTTGTCATGTAGCATATAATGCATGGCACAAATACAATCACATCAAGCAGATCAATTTGCAACTCTATTATCATTATAAGTACTATCGAACGGGAGCTTCTTCTCTACGTGATAGAGATAACATTTTTTGCAAATATACAGAAATCAATTTAACACAGCAACATGGGTTGCTTTCAATTTCTTATTGCTATACATTTTTGTTCGTTGCTATGCATATTTTATCTCTAGAACCATAAAATTACAGATGCACGGCCAATTCTTGTGATCATGCGCCTCTGCTACTCCATCATTGGTGTCGTGTGCAAGCAAGGGCTATATAAACAGCAATTTAACTTGACTCGATCTCTTTTTCAGTTTGGCAGCGGAGTGAGTGACTTGATAATTTTTTCTTAGTGGTATTTCCTACTGTTGTGAATTTTTATTAACAGTCTAACACTTTGTTTGGTTGCCAATTAAAATAAAATTTTCTTATTCTGGGTTGCGACTAGATTAGGAGATTTATTTGGATAGCGACTAAAATAAAGATACTTATTACGGGTAACGACTGTAATAAGAAATTTTACTAATACTATACACTTTATTGTGGGTAGCGACTACAATAAAGATTCTTATTACGGGTAACGACTGTAATAGGAAATTTTACTAATACTATACGCTTTATTGTGGGTACCGACTACAATAAAGATTCTTATTACGGGTAACGACTGTAATAAGACAATTACTAACAAAACACTTTATTGTGGGTAGCGACTACAATAAAGATTCTTATTACGGGTAACGACTGTAATAAGAAAATTACTAACAAAACACTTTATTGTGGGTAACGACTACAATAAAGATTCTTATTACGGGTAACGACTGTAATAAGAAAATTACTAACAAAACACTTTCTTGTGGGTAACGACTACAATAAAGATTCTTATTACGGGTAACGACTGTAATAAGAAAATTACTAATAAAACACTTTGTTGTGGGTAACGATTGCAATAAAAATTCTGTGGGTTTCGACTGCAGTAAGAACTACTCACCTTACTTTATTCTGGGTATCGACCAGAATAAAGAATATCCCAATCCCAACCTCAATTAAAGTTTTTAAAATCAAGTCAATCAACTGCCAAACATAGATCAGGTGAGTACAAAGTTTATTGCAACAACATTATTATATTTATTATATATTTTATATTTTCCGTTTATTGAAATTTGATAAAGTGAGCTTTTAGTATTTTACATTTATCGAGTATTAAAGCTCTAGTTTATAAGTGAAGTGTATAATTTGTAGACATACAATTAAAACCACTAACTTTATACCAGTGGCATCAATTCTCGCCACATTATTCATTTTTGGAACTATGTGGATTAATGCAGAGCGGCATTGATAAATATTTGATGGGGAGATCTGGCAGATTATTAGTGACTGGTATATATCGGGCCATATTCACTAAGCCATTTAATTGATATTTAATTTATTTTCTGTTTTATTACTCCCGTTGGGGTCTACTTGAATTAAAATCAAAGTTAAACATTCATTATTATAACATAAAATAACACAAATTTAATTTTAGTTTAATTTTAAGTATGCCTTAACCCTCTTTACAGAATTAGATACTAGTTTAAATTAGATTTGTGGACGGATGTACAGGCGGTGGCTTCGCATTCAGTTGCCCATGGAATCCAAGGGCCCACGCTCCAGAGAAAAAACAATTATTGCAAGCAAAGACACCCAAGGATAGAATGAGGTAATATATATTTCAACTTTTTAATTATTCTATAGAGTTAAACAAAATCATCTTTAAAACCTAATTGATATATTTTATTCAACGGAAATTCATCTTTTGCGATTATAGGAAGCTAAGGTTTCAATTATAAGTATTTCCGATATCCATTTCTTGCTTCATTACTTTCGATGGAAAGTATAGCTGGGCTGGTCAACCTTATATTACGCACAATACGGCAGAACAAGGTTCCCCCTGTTGTCGATGGCAAATTTACACATTTTGAATACAACAGTATTAATAGTACCAACATTTAATTTAGTTACATAGTTACTTAGTTAAGTTAAGCGGATTTACTAATTAGTGTAATTTTGTTAATGATTTTGTAGGCTTAACAGTAATACTCAGTTGTCCACGGGTGCAAGTATCAATCACTGAAGGATTTCAGGGAAGGTTATGACACGCTGATGACTTGATGGCTGTGCGTAAGACGACTCAAATCGTAAAGAAAAAAAAATTAAGGGACCTCACACTTAGCTCGGCGGCATAAAGACGCAGGCATTGAGGGGATCCCTGCCGTGTAGCAATAGCGGGCAGTACTGCATTAAGTGACAAAATTCCATGTGAGAAATCAATGTGGGAAAGAGCCTAGCAGTAGCCGCTGTATAAATAGTCCGGGCCGGAAACAACGATAACCTAAATTTTTCAAGAAGGTGGATCTGGAAAATAGGGGGAGCAGCGGTTCCGCTCTCTCTGTCGTAGGCCGTCAAAGTAGTCAGTTGTGGCAGCGTGATTCGTCCCGGAAAAATAAGAAAAGAAAAGAGTAAAGGAAGATCTTAAAAAGGAAAGGAAGTTTTCAGGCAGCCAGCCATCGTGTCATCAGGTGATGTGTTTAAGGTCATTTATTTATTTTTTTTTAATTGAAAATTAATCAACGATTGGTACTTTCCCGCGATTTTGAAATTGAAGTTGGATTAATTATGAATTTTCATTTGCTCGGGTATTGCGTTAGCCCATTTTTAATAGTAGATAATTAGATCTCTACGCTGTGTATAATTAAATAATGAAGCATTAAATATATATGTTCAAGTGTGAATGTGATAAGTAACATCCTGGTGTTTCATTGAGAATAAGAGTTTCGTGGTATCTCATACAAAAATCACGTGGCGCCCATAATATTAGCATATTTCATTTTCGATCCAGCCCGTCTCCACTGAGCAACCATTTCTCGTTACGTGAAGGAACGGTGCACGTAACATTTTCTGGCGCCCAACGTGGGGCCATAATAGTTTCCAAAACGCCAAGTGGAATTTTGTTACAAGTATCAATACTCTTAGACTCAGAACGTGGGAAAGTATCAATCGTAACCAAGTAGCAGTGGGATTACATTTCTTTTGGCATAGTGTTTGCGAAAATCTAGCATGACGTACCTGATCCCAGCACAACAAATCCGGTACAATTCGAACACCAGGGACATTTCCCTTTTCATTTCATGAACTTGTGGCTTCCAGGCTTCCAATAAATTGATTCCAGCAATAGCCATAAGTAAGAGCAGGTTCAAACCAAGGAGTTGTGTTGTGCACTCTTTCGTCAGTCTGAGTGGGAGCGACGGATAATGTTTCATTCCTGTGGTAGCACAGCATCGTGTTTCAATTTTGACAACAAGCATTACGGCTTATGGCTCAGTTCTGGTACGGATTATACGAAGTGGAGAATTCAAGCAACGCGCATTTGATTTTTGTCGGCATTCTGCAAATAAATTGCCGCAAGTGCTATCGTCAGAAAAGTATACGCGTTGTGGACACGCGTTGGTTGAAGTTTTATCAGGTAGCTTGAAGAATTGGATACCGTGCTTACTGGTGCTGATAGCTCGCTCGGCTGAAGAATTATTTTGAAAAGGGTGTCGGATGAGTTACTTTAATTTAAATTGAACCCTGCAGAATAGCACATTGCTTCTGATTGGTTCTATCTGCTTATGCGGTTGAGATCCAAATAAAAGGGCAAAAGCGGCAATTGCACAAAGCAATTTTGAGTTCAGGTGGAAAGGAACTTTTGCTGAAATTGTGCATTTATCAATTGGATGTCAGAATTTTTATTGATGTCTTTTGGAAATGCTGTGATCAGTACATTCCGTTGCCAGATTGATTGCATTAACGTTGTAAGTACAGAATATATATTGAATTTTTGTTTTGCGTGCGAAGAGTGAGATTTTTATAAACTAGTGCCTTCTAAAGTATTCTTATGTATTATATATTTCAATATAGATAAACAGTTCTGCGCTTTGTGAAGGGACGTATTGTTTCTTCTGAAGTTGCACGATTTTTTTTTAGGTTTGTCTTTACCAATAATCATTTCGAACAAATATCTGGTAGCTTATGGTAAACAAAAGTGCTCCCATCAATTATTTTATGTAAACATTTATAACTTTTAGTAGTTAGCTATCATTAAGATTTAGGAGTTGAAAATACACATCCTAGAAGGACACTTGCAAATATACTTAGCCTAGAACTCTGGAGTTTAAGAAAGGAACCGGTTGCTATACTAATAGCAACACACTACAATCATTGAAAAACAAAAATAAATTTCTTTCGAATTATTTTCGCAAGAGCATGGAGTAGTCTACCTTGCGTCACTAGAAGCATAACATTACAACCCATTGTTGAGGCACATAAACTACGTCAGAAATATCGACTTCTGTTCTTCTGTTTTGTAAGTGGTAGCATATCGTTCGGGGAATAACAAGCAGAGCGTTATGAGGAAGTGGTAGTAGGTATTTCCCAGGATGATACAGACCTACATTTTTATACGAATCTTAATGGAATACTTTCACACCCGGTCAAGTGATTTTTGTCTCGCTAACTAATTTAGCGGTAACACGCACAAAGTTTGAATATATACCGCACCGCACAATTTCGTAAGGCTGTTGACTTCCAACAGCTGGTTCGCACCAGATTTTTTTTTTTTTTGATTTGTATCAGGACAATGTTGCACGCCTCATTATATGAATTGTTAATTTTCTCATATTAATCTTCTCACCTTTTGAGAATGTTTTTTTGGACGCGGTTTTTGTCCGCTAATTTGGATAAGCATAGTTCTTCGCGTAGTTCGAGTAAACTAATCGGATAACTACCGATTTTGAAGCTTGTCTAAACGAATTAATAATAGTGAGACCTTAGTAACTTTCTACTGGTCGATTTTATGGATAGGTGTTTATTTCCTTTGGTTCGTTTGGGTTAAACAAAACAGTACTTGTGAACACACACTGTAAGGAATTAGGTATACATTTTTATGGAAATCATGAAGTCTTCAAATGTTTGAGATTTACCATTTCTTTATGCGGTTAGAGTTAGTATCGTTCTTTCAATAATAATCGCAAACTAAAGGAAACGTTTAAATTCTTCATTAAATTAAGGAGGGAAGTACTATTTTAAACGAGAGCTTTGAATAATCATTTTGGGCAATTAGGTGTTTCAAGAGTTATTTTAGGTGTAAGCAAAATAACTCCTTACGTCAATTGCGCCTGTCTATAGATATTTTCATACTTTCTCCCATGGAAAAGAATAGAATCACTATTAACAGTAGGCACGAAAGTCTTTTTTCATAGTTATAATAATTTTTTTTGTACCTCTTTTCGGATAGAGGTTTCAAGGGTTCTTTTCTGTCGACTGTTTATTTTCGGTCACTGCAGATATAGCCGACCTGTATACCTCGAAGTATAGCAAGGAAGTTTTCTAATAGAGTTTTGAGAATCACTAAGAAGCGAAGATGGATATCAATAGGTTATCACAAGATGAGTTGTATTATGAGTTGGAAATCCGAGGTTTACAAACAGGGTCAGTGGATGAGATGCGCTCTGTCTTTCGAGCCGCTATCAAAACTGAGAGGTCAGGGAAAGATATCTTAGTTAACCCCTACCCGTTCGAGTTTCAGACGGATAAAGAATCCCTTGAAAAGAAGCTACAAGATATAACCCAACTCTTAGATAACTTCGCTGGAGATAGTAGCAGCTCAGAGTTCCGCAAGATTCAAACAAAAATCGAGTGGGCCCTGGGTAGGAATGCCCGAATGGTGACTTCAGATAGCGTGGGAATTAAAGATAAAGGGAGAATTAAGGCAGAATTAGTTATGGCATACGGGAGTCTACACTCGAAGGCAGAGGGCGTTCCCCTCACTCCCACTGATAGTTCCGATGAAGAAAATTTTTATCAATCGTTCGTGAGTAATGGTGGTTGCCACGGGAAAAATTGTGTTCCTATTTATAAGTGGAACGTTAAGTTCTCGGGTGCACCCGGCGAGTCCTTTAATTCCTTTTTGGAGCGCGTCCAAGTGCTTAGTGAGTCCAGAAATGTAACTAAAACGCAACTTTTCAAATCGGGATTAGATCTGTTTAGTGGAAGAGCTTTACTTTGGTATAGGGCCAATAAAAACAGAATCAACAGTTGGTCAGAGCTTGTAAGAGAGCTAAGAAAGGAATTTCTCCCAGTCGACTATGATGAGAGGTTGATGGATGAAATCAGGAAGAGGACCCAAGGGAAAGACGAAACAATGGGCATGTACGTAGCTGTAATGTTGACTATATTTTCACGGCTCTCTGACCCAATTAGCGAGGAAGAGCAATTAAGAATCTTAAAGAGGAACGTCACGCCATTCTATCAAACGCAGATAGGGTTAAGTGAGGTAAAGACCATCCAGTGTTTGATCGAGTTAGGTCGAAAATTAGAAACAGTTCGAGCATCTGTTGAAGCCTATGCACCTCCCCCTCGTAAGTCAAACCACTTGCTGGAACCAGATCTGGCATACGTTTCGGCAATGCCGACGCAGGTAGCTTCGGTCGATTTCAGCAGGAATTGTCCCAAATATCAATGCAGGAATTGTAAAAAAGAGGGGCACACTGCGAAATTTTGTAGGCAGCCTCGCAAATGCTTTGGTTGTGGAGCTGTTGGAGTATTTAAAGCTAATTGCCGTAGGTGTAACCCCCAATCTTCAAACGCAGAAGCAAATCGCCCAGTCGCGAAGTCAGATAACAGAAGCGGAGCTCAACAAACAGCGGCAAGTTGAGTCTCCCGCGAAAAGTAGAAGCCGCAATTTCTCCTAAGCTACCTTCTTTGAGATATAGTCCTCCCGAGCTGAATATTTCCTGCCTTCTAGCTTACGTCTTCCATCATGTAGACAATGATACGCGACCTTATTTGAAAATATCTGTGTACGGTGTTGAGTTGCTAGGTTTGTTGGACTCGGGGGCCACAAGGACTATCTTGGGAGCTGAGAGATGGTGTAAACTGAGCCGAATGAACCTATCCGTTGACACTAGCGGCGCACAGGCAGTAACTTTAGCAAACGGAGAAAGTATTAGGGTAATAGGGGAGGTTAGCATTCCTATCAGATTAGCAGATTCTATTAAAGTGTTATGTGTCTTGATTGTCCCGGACTTGCCAATATCGATGATTTTGGGCACTGATTTTTGGAAAACAATGGGGATATCGGCGAGTCTATCTAGTGATAGTTGGACTTTCTCTAATTCGATGGTCTGTCGCCAGGTGGCCAGCCTAGAGTGTAAATCTCAGTTGTCTTTGGAGCAAACGGCACAGTTAGATCTAGTTATCCAACAAGCAAGGCAAGAGATGGGGTCTAACCTGGGATGTACCAATCAAGTCGCGCATGTTATCAAAACGGACTCAGCGCCCATAAAACAGCGTTACTACCCTGTATCACCAACAGTGCAAAAGATCATTAATGAAGAATTAGACAAGATGTTAAGGGAAGGGGTAGTGGAACCTTCAACCAGTGCATGGTCGTCACCTGTGGTGATGGCTCGAAAGAAAGGCGGAACGTACCGTTTTTGTGTCGACTACCGGAAACTAAACAAAGTCACACTTAAGGATGCATATCCACTGCCATATGTTAGTGCCACTTTGGATCGCTTGAGGGATGCCCGCTACATGTCATCGCTAGACATAAAGTCAGCGTTTTGGCAAGTTCCGATGGCCGAATATTCTAAGGAATATACCGCGTTTACTGTCCCTGGTCGAGGTCTCTTTCATTTCAAGCGAATGCCCATCGGCTTAACGAACTCGCCAAAGACATGGCAAAGGCTCATAGATAAGGTACTGTCCGGTGACCTTGAAAGCTATGTATTCCTTTACTTAGATGACGTGGTCACACAGACCTTCGATCACCATATAGTTGTTTTGCGTCAGGTTTTAGACAGACTATACAGAGCGGGTCTTGGCATAAACTACGAGAAATGCGATTTTTGTAGGCCAGAATTAAGATATTTGGGATATCTCGTAAGTAGAAATGGCCTTCAAGTTGACCCGGAGAAAGTGAAAAGCATCATTGAAGTTCCTAGGCCTAAGACAGTAAAAGAGGTGCGTAGTTTTATAGGGGTGGTGTCGTGGTATCGCAGGTTCGTAAAGAACTTTTCAGATTGTGTCGCCCCACTGTCCAATCTTTTAAAGAAAGGTCGGAAATTTACATGGGACGCTGATTGTGAGCTAGCTTTTGCGAATATCAAGGAAAAACTCACTAGTGCACCGATATTAACGTGCCCGAATTTTGACCTTCCCTTTTCGGTTAATACTGATGCCTCAGGATATGGGATAGGAGCTGTTCCAACCCAAGGCTCAGGGGATGGGGAGCAAGTTATTGCATATCTCAGTCGTTCGTTGACTAGAATGGAACGAAATTACTCCACCACCGAGCGGGAGTGTTTGGCAGTTCTGTGGGCCGTAGAAAAGTTGCGTCCATATTTAGAAGGAGCGCGGTTCACCGTCGTCACGGATCATGCCTCCCTTGTTTGGTTGCCGAACTAAAAGGATCCTACAGGAAGGCTTGCTCGATGGGCAATGAAAATGCAGCAGTACGATTTCGAAGTTGTGCATCGCAAGGGTAAAGAAAACGTAGTACCAGATTTATTGTCAAGGTCGGTTCCAATGGTAGATAGTTTAACAGTAGTAAAAGACAAGTGGTATACGAAGATGATTTCCTGCGTTCAGGAAAACCCGGAAAAGTATCCAGACTGGAGAACTGATGAAGGGCATTTGTGGAAACACATAGACGTACACTACCCAGCTTTAAAGTTAGAAGCTGAGCAATGGAGGGAAGTCGTACCTAAAGATCGTAGATGGAAAGTTTTGCAAAAGTCACACGACCAACCAACTTCAGGGCATACTGGCGTACGGAAAACTTTAGGCAGAGTCTCTCAGCGGTATTATTGGCCTAAGATGCGACATGATGTGGCATCCTACGTCCGTAATTGTAAGTTTTGTCAAGCAACGAAGCCTGAGCGTAAGAGAGTAGCTGGCCTAATGGCAACTCGCGAAAATGCGGAGTATCCTTGGCAGACCATTTGTGTAGATTTAGTTGGTCCCTTACCTAGATCACGGCGTGGATATACGTATATACTTACCATAGTAGATTCCTTTAGCAAATTCCCCTTGCTTTTTCCACTTCGATCAGCTGTTGCCCATTCGATCGTTCAGACACTAGAGGATCACGTTTTTCTCATCTTTGGAGTCCCCCAGAAAATAATATGCGACAATGGAGTGCAGTTTAGAAGCAATGAGATGAAAAATCGTGCTGAAAGATATAAGGTGGCCATCAGTTACACCGCATTTTACCACCCTCAGGCGAACCCAGCAGAGAGGACAAATCAAACTGTCAAGACAATGTTAAGAGCTTATATCTCAGATAATCACCGTGACTGGGATGGAAAACTAGCCAAGGTGGCCTGCGCTATACGTACTTCTATGCATGAAGCAACAAAGCTTACCCCATACTTCGTGCTATTTGTGAGAGAAATGATAACAGAGGAGGTCAGTGTAGCAATTCTTCTATCGACCCAAAGGCACGTGCGTTACTCTTAGAACAGGTTAGGGTAGATGTTCGGAAGAGGCTTGAAAAGGCCAGCCAGATTGGAAAGAAGAATTACGATTTACGGAGACGAGATAGACAATTTTATCCAAATGACTTGGTCTGGAGAAGAAACTTCGTGTTGTCGGACGCGGCCAAATATTTTAGTGCAAAGTTGGCACCAAAATTCATCGGTCCATTCATGGTCAAACGTAGGTTATCGCCATGGACTTACGAGTTAGTGAATCGAGCAGGAGCTATACAGGGGAACTGGCACAGTAAAGACTTAAAGCCGTACGTTTCCACGGATCCCGATGATTAGTTGGAGATTGATGAATTCGATGATCTGAAGACCTACCATTCGCTAGTTACTGTAGGACACGTCCCTCATGATCTGCATTTTTTTCCTTGTTTGGCGTTGTTCCATTCGTTAGTTATTATAGGCCATGACCTACATGTTTGGCATTTTGTTATCGAGAGGTGGCAACATTTTTTTTTTATTTTCAGATATTCAAAAATTTACTATTTATTGAAAGAGGTTCATCTGCACTCATTTCTTTTTAGTACGCTCCCGGAGTTAAAAACAAAACATCAGCTTTTGTTGCATGCAGCGCAAGCTTTCAGAAGATTGCCCAAAGTAGACGGCGCCGTACTTATACTCTACAGCCCTTGTTGACGATGCAGTGCAGGACGGCAGTGAATTCTGCCCTATATAACTATAGTCTCTATATGGTCGATTTCTATGGAAATCTCTTCGAGGAAGAGGAGGGAATATTACGCACAATACGGCAGAACAAGGTTCTCCTGTTGTCGATGGCAAATGTACACATTTTGAATACAACAGTATTAATAGTACCAACATTTAATTTAGTTACATAGTTACTTAGTTAAGTTAAGCGGATTTACTAATTAGTGTAATTTTGTTAATGATTTTGTAGGCTTAACAGTAATACTCAGTTGTCCACGGGTGCAAGTATCAATCACTGAAGGATTTCAGGGAAGGTTATGACACGCTGATGACTTGATGGCTGTGCGTAAGACGACTCAAATCGTAAAGAAAAAAAAATTGAGGGACCTCACACTTAGCTCGGCGGCATAAAGACGCAGGCATTGAGGGGATCCCTGCCGTGTAGCAATAGCGGGCAGTACTGCATTAAGTGACAAAATTCCATGTGAGAAATCAATGTGGGAAAGAGCCTAGCAGTAGCCGCTGTAAAAATAGTCCGGGCCGGAAACAACGATAACCTAAATTTTTCAAGAAGGTGGATCTGGAAAATAGGGGGAGCAGCGGTTCCGCTCTCTCTGTCGTAGGCCGTCAAAGTAGTCAGTTGTGGCAGCGTGATTCGTCCCGGAAAAATAAGAAAAGAAAAGAGTAAAGGAAGATCTTAAAAAGGAAAGGAAGTTTTCAGGCAGCCAGCCATCGTGTCATCAGGTGATGTGTTTAAGGTCATTTATTTATTTTTTTTTAATTGAAAATTACTCAACGATTGGTACTTTCCCGCGATTTTGAAATTGAAGTTGGATTAATTATGAATTTTCATTTGCTCGGGTATTGCGTTAGCCCATTTTTAATAGTAGATAATTAGATCTCTACGCTGTGTATAATTAAATAATGAAGCATTAAATATATATGTTCAAGTGTGAATGTGATAAGTAACATCCTGGTGTTTCATTGAGAATAAGAGTTTCGTGGTATCTAATACAAAAATCACGTGGCGCCCATAATATTAGCATATTTCATTTTCGATCCAGCCCGTCTCCACTGAGCAACCATTTCTCGATACGTGAAGGAACGGTGCACGTAACACTTACTTGGGCCATCGTGCTTCTTAAATATTTTTTTATTATTTTCAGTTTAGAAAATGACCATTCCGCACTGGCATCTGTTAATCGTTCATCACTGCAAAATTCGTCAAATTTCTTTTTTATTTTTTTATTTAACTTATAATGTCTTCCACGACTCTGCCAATTCTGCAGCAGCCGATTTAACTGATTGAGAATCACCTCGCCATACTGATATTTTATTGTACGCATTTTTCAAACGATCACATTCTTTTTGCATGTCGAAATTCGGGGTTTCGTGTAATTGAGATACGACATCTAAGCTATTTAAGATTTCGAATTGTATCGCAATATGAAGGAAAGGACAGTTTCAAAACTTAACATTTTATTTTTTATTTTATTTCGTCATTCCTTTCGAATGCATTTTCAAGATATCTTTAAAATGAAAACAAAAGGAAAATATCGCGTTGTTATACGAAGATCATCGAGTAGGACACAAACGCTTCAAAGTATGATTTTCACTTTCGACGACAGACTTTAATAAGGCCCACCTCTTAATGCTATGTCCGAAAAATTCGTAAACGGTTTCAGTCAAAAATATTATTTACTTCCAAAAATGAAGTTACCGCATCATTAATAACCAAATTCAGGTTGTGGGCAGAACAATGACTATACGCAGCTTTCGGTTGACTGTTAAGAATACGTGCCATGTAAACCGTAATAAGTGCCCCTTATGACCGAAAAGTTTATCTAGACTTTAATCGTTTCTTTCAGGAATTGAAAACTTATAAGTTTCTAGAGTTTCTGCGTTTTGATCGTCTGTTGTTACCAAACCTAAGAAAACTTCTTTAATTTCAATTTCCGAAAATGTGGTTTCACGATTCACCTTCTTTTGAGAGCTTTACGAATCGAACCATTATGCTGACCAGGTCGATTTTAGATATGTCTTGTTTACTGTCAGTTATTATTGAGAACCCCGGAGAGCCATTAATTTCACTTATTAAATTATTCTTCACTTTGTTTCCCAGAAGTTCTATATAGTTTTGTGTCGTCTGCTAAGAGCTAATTGAGAACTGGAGGGTGATTCTGTGCTCTTTGTCGTTCTATTTAGTCGTGAATTTTGACGTATTTGTCGAGTTTTTTTCTTTAAATACAGTTCATTTTGTGTCTTCACTATTATATACCACAAAATGAACTATAATGAATTTTCGATGAAGAAACGTCAAGAAACACTAAATAATCGACAAATTAGTCAACTGCTCCCAGAGGTTGTGACAAAAATTTTACACTGGTAAATGGAAATTCTACACCTAATTAGAGCAACTCAAGTGCTTAAATTCGAAATAATATTTTGAATTTGTAATGTGAAGTGTCATTTTCAGTTCATTCTACGTCATGCAAGGCTTGCTGAGCTGAATAAAAACACGAAAAAATCAGTAGAAATGTTCATTTGATTTAGTCGATTATTTTGACATTCAAGTTCGACAAAACACAGAGAATCACCCTACTGGATCATATTTTGCTAAGAGTTTGACAATGTTTAAGAAATTTCCTGAATTCAGGTTTTTATTTTTGAGATTTTCATTATGCCCTATAAATGGTAAATTACTAATGGCAAAAATTAGAAACACATTAAAGATTCTCTCGATCACTTTCTAGTTCGACCAGTAACTACTCTCGTTGATGATATCCTGCTCAACCTCTTTGTCGAGTACTCTTTTACTTTTCCATTTACGCACGTTATCACAAGCATCAATATGATTCTGTGAATGTTTGTGTCTTTTAATACTCTCGGATTCTTGACTCCGTTTTCTGATAGTTTTGTGTAATGTGATGCTTTTATTGCTGTCATCTCTTTAAAAATGTTCAGTCAGTTGACATGGTCCGTGCTAAATACGTCAGTAGGAATTGGTGTATTAATGTATCGTCCGCTGTAGATGGGTTTGAGTTATCTTCACTCTCGACTTCGCGAGGACTAAGGCCGCCCACAGATTGGCGAGCGGTGAGCGGTGAGCGTTGAGCTGTTAGCGTTGAGCGGTGCGCGATAAGCGGCAAAGCTTTCACATTGATCCGCTTTAGATTTTGGTTACATCCTAAGTTTGAGGTCATAATGGTGTCAAGGCTTATGAGAAAAATTGTATTACTCGATAATTTACGGTTAAAGAGATTAATTTTAGTAAGAAAACGCAAAAGACTAGCAATTTTTAAAATAAATAAAAACCGGTTGGATTCGTGAATTAACATATTATATGAAGATCTTCCTAGAAATTCTGAGCAATTTCTTGAATTTCTACGAATGTCAATTAAAACTTTCGATTCTATTTTAATAAAACTTACAAATCGCCTGCACAAAAAAAAGAGACAAACTTCAAAAAGCCAATAAGTTCAGAGGAAAGATTTTATATAATACTAATATATAATACACAACGCGCACAACCACCGCTCAACGCTCAGTTCAGCTGAGCTGTGAAAACACCGCTCGGCGACGCAGCTCAACGCTCACCGCTCAACGCTCTTCAATGTGAAAACTTTCGTAACGACGGCCTGGCTAGGCAGTATTTTACCTCTCACAGCTCATCGCTCACCGCTCACCGCTCGCCAATATTAAACCGACCTAATTCAACAGCTGAATCTGCTCTCTTATTTGACGAATCTGACGTATTTCGTTTTCTGTGATTCGTCCTGTTGAATTGGAATCCTTCCAATACCTTGTGAATCCCGTTCGTCCTGTAATTCAGCTATTTTCTTCCAATTCCGAGGAATCGGTGTTATCAATTTGAGATACAGAGTTGTCCTTGAAAAAACTTGCAATTTTTATATTTCACGCAACTCGAATACATGTAATAAACATATTTCTATATAAATTATGAATATGTATATAGTATAATCTTTCTTCATAAGTTTAGTATGTTGAATAAAATATTAGGTTTATAGCAGGTTTAATATGTAGAGTTTTGCATACCTCAATATCAGGGCAATTAGATGTTGTGAATCAAACCGATAATTTTCAATTGATATAACACTTGGCCTGCCAAAATAGTATAAATCACCATACAAAAACAAATTGACTGAAAAGCAAAGCGACTGCCGGGTACCCGCAAGTCCGCGGTTTCGAATAAGTTAATGCAAGAAAATGAACATGCAGAGTCCTGCAGAGACAAACGTTTCTGAGTGTCTGACTGTTCGATAGATGCTGCATAAAAAAACAATGTAACATATAAAGTAATTCATTCGCCATTTAACAAAATTCATTTTCGTGAGAAAATGGTGGGTTTGATTGAATCAATGGCATTGATATTTTGTTTGATTGATTTCGATAATAAATGAATGATTTTGCTTACTAAACAACCTTTCGAGGCGTATATTTTTCCGCAAATTCACAATTTCTGCTTCTCATATTACGTGTATTAGCGCTGACTGAAATTCTTAGTTTGGATGTTAAATATGTAATTACATTTCAAAATGTGCGTATAGTACAGGGGCACAGATTGAATTATTGCAGACGGGCCCACAGAGATATAGTTACGCCCCTGGCATTAAATGCAACTTGTAAGATCTATTGTCAGTCCCCGTTCGATTTACTCCCTTCCCAGGCTTAGACCGTTAATAAAGTCTAGTACCATTCTGGGACTTAGTTTCCAAGCGTAGTTAGGTGGAGGAAAACCATGTTCGAGGTGGAATAATCTTCGCCTGGCCAAGGCTTCGCAGCAGAGCAAGTACTCCGTGGTTTCATGAGCATTCTGACAGAAGCGGCAAGATGAATTCTCGGCCAAGCCCATCTTGAATAGATGATACCTCAATGGCCAATGGCCTTAAAAGATGTAATTTTGTGCTCTGTTCTCCTAAGGAGTAGGAGTTCTTTTGTTTTTGCGCCAGAATTGTCAATAAACTTTTTTGCCTGACGATAAAGGGATTTTTGTTTATTCTCCCAGCTATTTAGGGTAGCTCTGAGGTAACACTTTGAAGTACCACAAAATGCCTCTGGTCCAACAAAGGGAGTTTCTGCTCCTCTTTGGCTAGGCCATCAGCAATTTCATTGCCTTTATGGCCCTCATGTACAAGCAGATGCGTATATAGGTTTAAATATTTGGGGGAGCGAGCATATTAAAAAAAGGCGCCACTGCATATGAATTATAAAAACCTATCTTTAACCATATTAAAATCCACTTCAGTAGCCAACTATCTTTCCCAGCGAGTCTAAATATTCTCTCGTACAAAACGTTATGTAAGGAGCGGATTCTTTATTGTTGTTACACTCTTGATATATAAAAGTACATATATAGTAGTAGGAAAGGGTGTTAAAACTGTTGCCTTCTTTTATAATAGATTCAACAATTGGTAAAATTCTATAGTTTTTACACATGATGTTATCTACAGCCAAAGGATAAAACTTTTCGCAAATACTATATAAATACTTCTATACACAAGGGCTACGTGCTCGTTCTTACATAGAAAATGTTATGGTCGTAGCGTATTGCATATAGCAAAATGCTACAAGAATTACTGAAGCGTGTAGGCCGGCTGCGTCAAGCATAAAAAATGAACGCACCCCGACCGAGAGAAATGCGGTTCCTCGGTCTCGGTGTGACACGTCGATGTGACAGAAAAGATGAAGAAGAGTTTTAATAGTCGTCAAAGTAAAAAGTCATCGGTGAACAACCAGGAAAAAATTGTAAAAAGTGTGGACATCCGACGTGTAAAAATTAAGAAGGAGCAACCCCAAGAAATATAACAGGTATGCGTATTGTTACAATTATAAATTTGCAACTGGAAAAGAGGGCATCTATTATTGTAAATATCCTTACGGAAAATCCATTCTTCCGAGAGTACTCATTGTTCCGAAATTTAGCAGATAACTGAATTATACTCTTACCTGGTCGATACACGACGGAGAAGAGATATTGGCACTCTTCTTGTAAGACTGAATATAAATATTCCTGCCAAAATTTAAAAGAAAAAAAAAATTTCAACTCTAAGGAGGCCAAAGAGAATGGCCCAGCACATGTGATTTTTACTTGGCGAGGTCAAAGAGATAAGGATCGCTGATTCATGTATATATATATAGCTACATAAAAATAAGGATAAATTGATCTTTTGTTGACCCGACCATCTCACCATCGAAATATTGGGAAAATTCTCCCCGACATCTTGCCCGAAAGTGTGATTGGTTTGGAGGCAAAGGAGTTGGATTGTGTAAAGTCTTAGTCAATAATCAATTGATTAATATTTATATTGCTCAGCTTCATGCTGAGTATGATAATGAAAATGATGATTATAAAGCACATCGCATTATTCAGGCCTTTGATACTGCTCAATTTATAAAAAAAAATACCAGAGGTAATGCAGTTTTACAGATTTTAGCTGGTGATTTAAATACAGAACCAAATGATATATCATATAGAATACTGACGCAATCTTCTGAATTGAAAGACTCTTGTAATGATATGTTTGTAGAAAAAAAAATTCTTATACAGCTGCATCTATTGCTAAGCAAAATTCATTAGGAAAGAGAATTGATCATATTTTAATAAGACCAAGAGATGATTACGAGGTATCAATCTCTGAATATGGACTTCCATTGAAAGAACGTGTACCAGGACATTTATTTAGTTATTAAGATCAGGAAGCAGTTTATGTTAAAGTAAAACTAAGGAAAAAAAACAATAAAAAAAATACCAGCAGATAGCATCTGTGATGCAAACGATTCATTTAATGAGAACCAACTACAAACAATATTGGTATTAGAGGAATGTGTTGTTATTTGTAATGCAAGTCTACAAGACTTGAAGACAGATTGTAAGATATACTTTGGCATGGCTATGTTTCTTGCATCTCTTCTATTAGCTGTAATGGATATTCTTCCACCTTATAGCCTACACACATTATAATTAATACTGAAATTTTGTTTGTCCGGTATCAGTCTAATTTCTGTTTTTTTTATGACCACATTATGGAATGCAATGGAACGTCATGGTATACTGTCTGGAAAACTATCAATGGAAATAGCTCTAGTATTTTTTAAGAAATGAACTTAATTAAGCGATAAATTGTGAAAAGGATATATTTTTTTCTATTTACTCATATTTAAGGTAGGTGGTGATTTTAGATATTCGTATTTAGAAGTTTGTAGTTTTAAGCACTATTTTGAACTCTATCTAATGAAAAAAAATTAATTTCGTTCAAGTGTAGTTACGAGTGCCGCTGGGCAATATTATTTCAACTCAACAGAAATTCTTTTTGTGATAAAGCATACAGACAGCAAGTCGAAGCATTAACCTCCAATTTAATTCATTTAACTAGATGGCGGATGCTGAAGCGCTTCATCATGCCGTGGAATTTTCACCGTGAGTATCATTGATATATTACACATTTTCTTTTGGTATACGCATACTTCGGCTTCGGTAGCGACTTGCACTGTAGAGCCTTCTTTATCGATAATGGTTTTCATATATTTATATACATGCGTTTTCAACTTGGAACTATACTTGTACATATATTTATAATTTAATACTATACCTGCATATTTTATTTATAAAATCACGGTATACTTACCTATATACCTTTTCAACTTCGAACTATACTTGTACATATATTTATAATTTAATACGATACTTGCCTATTTGATCAATATTCATTTTCACATATTTATATACATATGTTTTGAATTGATGAGATTTTTTTTCTCAGAAATTATAACGTAAGTATGAAATTCTGAAAGTTTTGATTCTTCCATCACCATCCTGAAGCCCTCTCACATAGGATGAAGGTCGTCTAGGCTCGCCTAGTCTCTCTCTCTTTTTACAGGTCAACTAGGGAGAATTATGCCCCTCAGAGTCAGATGGGTGGATGGGGCAGGCAAGGAAGGCAGAACATCTGTGCCTTCGTTTGTATACGGGTAAGTGACGTAAGGGTCCCTTCAGGACCGAATGTGTGCCGGCTTTTTGTGTTAGGTAGGCACAATTTTTTTGATTATGGCTGACGGCAGCGGCAGGTCTTTTGTGGAACCCCCCCCCCCCCCCCACACTCTCCGCCAATAATTGAGGCGAACTAGTGTGCCGCCCTGGTGTCAACGCTGTCCGTCGAGTGATCTGTCAGCTCATGCTGGCAGTCGGGACTTTACGTCCCAAGCAAATCACTCATCATAGTTCCATAACAAAAAATATACTACAACCACATCAATGCTATTTCATATACTTAATACTATATATAAAGTTACAAGCAAATTCCATCAATTTCAATTATAAATACGTACACATGTTGAATGTTGTCATATGAATCTGTTTAAGTGGCGAATCATGACGAAAGATAGATATGCAATCCTTATAATTTTACTGATGTCTTGAACCGACAATTATTTCGACAATTTTCTATATTCAAGTCTGTTTTCTATACATAACATGTCAATTTCCAATTTATGTTCAAAATTTGCCATAGAGGCGCAGTCATGTATTTATGTATAAATGCAAACCTGCTTACCTTTTACCTTTCACAATATTTTTTAATGGCTTATACTTTATACACACGCGCTGTTATATTATACATACATTTTATGTTTCTGGAAAAACAATTTTTCATTTTATCCCTGCCCAATTGAGGAGCGTTTTTTCAAAAGTCGATAGATATGTTCAAAATACGTACATCAAATCGTTCGTAATCGCAATATTTATCTATCCATAGCATTTATTTATCGATGCTCGGTATATAAGCTGAATAAATTACAAAACTTGTAAAACTATTTATCAAAACTCAAAATTTGCCTGAAATCTTTAGCGAATTTCGATTACATGTGTTTCTAAAATCGTTTATCTTTTAGTAAAGTACTTTAAAGCTTCTCCTGAAAAATTTGTTATTTTCCCATATCAACTTTTGAAGAAACGGTCATCAACAGAAATTTTTCCATCTGCTGAAAAGAAAATTTGTGTAAGGAAATGCACAAAAGCGAAAATGTGTGGACAAATTCTGTTTTCGGCAATGTCGACCATGCCATAACTAGCTCACACAAATTAAAAGGAAAACTGTTCATAAAAGTTCATAAGAAAAAATGATCTATGTTCATAAAAATGTCTAGCGGTCCAGAGTAGCGAATCAATTCATTTTTTTTGGGTGTTGCTGGCCAAAATTTCTGAAGAAAAATTTTGAAGAAAATTCGCAGGGAAAAATTTATTTTAAATAAGACTATGTGAGTAACACCTTTTCGATATAGATTTCTTTTTCATAAAATGGATGCAATCTTTACGAGGCAAGCTAAAAACGGTCAAAATTTTGTTGTACTGTTTGCTATACTTTATCTTTTTTGTTATTTTATAGTAGGTATTACATAAACATACAAAATTTCTGAAGCATCGCAAAGCTGTTCTGCGGGGAATACTATATAATTATGACGATATAAATAGACGTTGTTGTCAGAATAATATTTAAGTACATATACCTATTAGAAATAAAGTGCTTCACCCGAAAATTAGAAATTCAGCATATTTATTCTTAAATTCCTCTAAACTTCGTTGGTAGGAAGGCGCCATATTTTGTTTCTAGCATTTTGTATTTTGAAAATGTATTGAAGAGTTCTACGCAAAACTACTTTTAGGATCTAACTTGCATATTTTCAAAACTGAGGGGTGGTAATATCTACAGGCATCTTTGTTGAAAAAGTGATGAAGTGTTCTATGCATTTATTTCCAGAATGGTTCGTCGATAATACAAATAGTTATAACCAATTTTATGTGTATCGCCAAAACTCGTTTGAGATCAACAATTTAAACTTCTTTCCTAGTTCTTTCTAACTTCCCTAGACATAATTAGGAGAGATTGTTTATGAAACATAGTTGAATGTAATTAGATATTTTATGATAGGCTGTTTCGAAACGACCATTTAAGTCTACCTCTGTCGCGTTAGCAAGTATTTTTTTCCTCCTATGAAGAGATTTGTTCTGAATGTATATGTGTCAATTAAAGAACCGCCGAAAACGATCTTATTCCAATTTGCTATAATAATTATATTTTTGAAATTTTTCTCGTTATTAATTCTTTTAGAAAAAAATAAAGCACCAGAAATTTAGGGCAAAATTTAAATCAGAAAAGGATGATTTTAAGAAGGCAGCCAAATACCTCAGAAAATTTTGTATATGCAAAATCAGCGCATCATTAGTAATGAGAGCATCGTTGGCACACAGTAAGACAAAAGAGCACATTTCTACTTCGGAACCATTTGAACACATTAAAATGGCGAAGTAAATCAATTGCTGATAGATTTTGTAATTCCATTCTGTCACCTAATTTATATTTATATTATTATTGTAGTTGTAATTTAGAACAGTTGTAAACGAAATTTGTTATTAGGATTTGCTATTGAAACTAAACTATATAAGAGCTTAACCTTTCACGAGCCATCTTAAACGCACATATGGATTTTTTTTTACTACTAATGTCATATGGGTCACGGAAGTACTTTACTGTAATCAATTGTTACCTGCCCGTAAAGGCGTGGTCGGTGAGAGATGTACTCTTGAGTATACATGGGTAATCATGGTAGTCAAACTCCTACCACTTCATATGAGAGAATTAGGGACTGTATGAGAGCTAATGAAAGATGTTTTGAGTGAAAAAAGGGTGTCTATTATATAATAATGAGTAATTTATTTAAATTTAATTTAATTCGTAATGTACAGATGTGCTTCGCATTTCAAACAACAGAAATATGTTCTTTGATGGCATGCTATTCCATCAGATGAACATAAAAAAGACCAAAGCTAAAAACAAATGTCACTCATTTTAATTACTTTAATTTTAACAGATAAGAAAGGCTATATGAATACACCTTTCCAGGTGTTGTGTTTTTAAAAACAGTTGAAATTATGAAGAGGTTTCAAGAGATTCGGAATAGTTTGTCGTGGTTGAAAGTTTGTTTGTATAAACAAGAATATTAAAGTTTATTGTTTTGTAATTGTATTTTTGTTATTGAACATGCTGCGTACACAATTCATTGATTGATTTTTACTTGTTTGATAGCAGCTATAAGAAGTTCTCATTGGAAAGGATTAAAATCTTCTTAAATGAACTTAAGCCGACGTCTTGAATTGCAATTCTCAAGGAGTTAGTAGAAATATTTGGTGGAACTTCCTATGATCCGATAGGACCGCATGTGTTCCTTCTTTCCAAGTACCTAAGAAATTTTATTATTCCGACCCGAAAGGGCAAGAAGAACCAGTTAATCTATTGCTGCCATTAGGGTTCGGGGCTGGCTATACTCTGCTAGAACTAGTCCGGTCGACGTTTTTGCTCCTGGTTGGCTACCTTTTAGTCTAGTCTAGTAGACTTTTCTAACCGGTGCCTTCGCTGGAACCTTCTTTCTTCGGTAAGGCCTTTACATCTAAGCCTTCTGTACTAAATGCAAAATGAATAAATGGGTCCATTTAATGGCTGATTGCTTCTTTGTCCTGCCTTAAACTGCTTTGGTTGCCAGTAGGAAATTTAAACTTTTGTGTGAAATAAGTGGTTGAGAATTTTGATTTTATGTAAATTCATTACAGTTTTTCCAAGTTGATATACATATAAAGCCGGAAATGCAGATAAAACTCTTTAATTCTTTTTTTAAAATGTCTTTCTTAACCGTAATAGGTCACTCGGGGTCACCGTGATCCCATTTTTTTATCAAATATCTGATAGAACCTCTTGTTTAATGACACGTCTTTTACTTGGGTGTTAACACTTACTCAAAGAGAATAATAGACTTTCCTTGTATAATAATTTTAATTTTCCAAATATTCAAAAATCACACTATCGAATTCACAACGCAGTAAGTGTTCAAATACTTCAGCTATTGAGATAAGCACAAAAAACGGTTTCTTTAAAAACTGTTTAAACTGTAGTATTTTCAACTAATTTCCACCAATCAGGTTCACGTTTTCATTTTGCATATAGATAAATATTGTACTATCTCTTTCATTAAGATCGCGCCAAATATTTCACGACGAAAGGACAATGAATATGTGCTGCCATTTGGTCACTTCAATGGCGATCATTATCAGAACCGTGTCCGAATGTCAGTATATAGTTCTTGATCATGATGTAAATGTAAAGTGCAAATGTCAAAAGTTTTTTGTTGGTGGAATTGGAGGTAAGTAAATAATATTTTCGGGTTTTAGACTTGTTTTAATTTGTTATTGTTAACTAATGTTGGGTTTGCATGAACCATTTGCGTTTGCCTCCATAGATATCTAGATTTATTAACAAAAATATCTAATAATTTGTTTCCATTTCAGGTTATGTTTATGTGTATAAAAAAGAGAAATTGGACATCGTAGGTATGAGAAGGAACATCAATTATCAGATAAGTATATTAACATATTGTATCTTTAAGAGTTGATTCTTTGTTTCTTTTGGTTTTAGGTTCTTGACATGGTATCTTCACCGGAACACCCATAATCGTAGAAATGGGCCTTGGGCCGCCATATATCATTAATCCGTCTAATCAACTTTTTCAGGAAAGATAAGGTCAACGCTCCAGCGAAGTCAGCAGTAGCAGCAATCTAATAAAGTGCATTGCTCGCCCTCATTTATTCAATAAAATTATCGATTCATTACTGTTGATCAAGCGAAATTACTTACTCGATTTTGCTGAGCATTCAACATGGAAATTCAAGAATAAAGAAGGCTGTCAATGACACCGCACTAGTCGAGAAACCTTTAACTCGGGTATTTAAACGTCGGAATTTATATCTTTTTTATTCCTTTTGAATTCTCAAATGCCTAATTCTGGATTTTTTTTAAATTACCAGTTTTAGTTTGATTTGTATAATTGATTGTTTATTTTCTTTAAATTTATTGTCAATAAATTATATCTTTCCATTTTGTCCGAAGCGTATCTAATTAAATATTTGGTCCTTCGAAGCCGGATAATTTGTGTAAATAACCAGTGATATCCTATGCTATTGTTTGTGTGTATATATCAAATTCGGAAAAAAAATATAATATACTGAAGAAGTTTATAAGTGCATGACTAAGTGCTGTGAAAACAACTAACGTCAGGAATCACATAAAGAATATCCTAAGCAATCCTGTAAGTACCCTTTCCATAATACCTATTTTAATTAAGTGCGTTTTCACCGAAAAAAACTCTAGGTGTCGCTCGACTTAAGTCATTTATCTTTTATCGTGCAATACCAATTCGAAACTTGTTCTTAAAACAATACAAAAAAAAAAGAAGTCTCGCCGTTCAAGAAATTAGAGAAGGTACTTTAAGAGATTCTCTTCTGAACAGCCAAAAAGCTTTAACCGATCAAATAGACAAATTTATTACACCAAATATGAAGAATTATTTTATGAATTTAAAGGTGAATTCATGGACAAGTTGAGTACTCCTGAAAAAAGACAGCCTCAGGACACCAATCAACCTCAAGAGTCTACCCCACCATTCATAACACCTCCATCAATACAAACATCCGTAACATCATTACCAAAATTTTCTGGAAATTACGCGGATTGGATGAGTTTTCGAGGTTTATTCGTATCTGTTGTCGATTTCAACAATTTTCTAGCTAGCGTACAGAAATGACACTATTTTAAAGCAAATGTTGTAGGAACTGCGGCTAAAGTCATTAACTTGTTAGTTAACAGATATGAAAACCAGCGTATCTTAATAACAACCCAACTGCTAGCATTAACCTCTCAGCCTAAAATATCGCATGAATCAGTAAATGCAATAAAGACGAGTATTCTTGATGCAGTATGCAAACCGGTTTTTTAGGGAAGAGGTGAAAAGTAGCAAGGAGATATCTCTTAGCTTCTTTAAGCAATCTGAACGTGTCTGTTGAGAAATGGGGCCGCTTTTAATTCATTTACTTACCCAAAAGCTTCCTAAAGAAACACAGAGGGCAACTAGCTATCCCACCTGAGAAACGCTCAAGAGTTTTCTGGAAATAAGTTTCCGCATACTAGAGGCTCTAAGTGAGGTGCAAACTAGAGAAAGCTCTCAATTGCATAAAAGATCAAAAAAGAATGAAGCCTCGGTACAATGCTTCCATGCTGCTCGAATAATATGTAAAATGTGTCGAGAACAACATTCAATTAGAGCGTACCAGAGTTTTTTAAAACAAAATCCCTCAGAACGCAAAATCAAACAGGTACTGCCTAAATTGTTTAGGAGAATATCATTCTGTGAAAAGTGTAAATCACAATGTGCTGAGTGCAATGAAAAACATCATACATTACTTCATTTTCCGAGCAAGAACAATACTTCAAAATTCACACGCCAAGAAGAATCTCACAATCGAAATGAAGTAACTGTCACTAAGGTAGCCACTCATTTCATAAATAAAAATCATTCAGTTCTGGTAGCCACAGCGCTAGTAGGACTAGAATCTCTCAGCGAGACTATCTGTATACGTGCCCTGATTGACCCTGGCTCCCAAGTAACGTTTCTCACTTCTTCCATCGTATCGCAACTTAATTTACAAACTCAGTCGTCTACAGTTACGGTCACTGGACTAGGATCAAGGGAAGCAGTCAAGACACCACATGTATGTAGCTAATATAACTTTAACTTCAGTCAAATCTTCCAATCACATTCCTACAACAGCCGTCATTTCTGGAACACTTACAGATTTGCTTCCATCAAAATATTTTCCATACTTATTATGGGAACATTTAGAAGGCCTAGAATTAGGAGATCCAAACTTTAGTATTCCAGCAAAGGTGGACAAGATAATAAGGCTGATATTTATCCGCAAATATTATGTAAGGGGGGACGAGTCCTAGAGATACAACAGTCGGACAAAATACCCTCTTTGGGTGGATTATAACCGGAACTACTTCTCATAATGAAAAAAATCTTTAAGGTTTTTAAGTTTTGGGAATTAGAAGAAGTTACGTTCCCGAAAAAATGCAGCCCCGAAGATGAACGATCACAAGAAGTTTGTAAAACCACTCATTCTTGCATACCTGACGGATCATATGTGGTTCATCTACCATTCAAGGAAGACCAACCAAATCTTGGTTAGTCCAGGCAAATAGCATTAAAAAGTTATCTCTCCACCGAAAATAATAATAAAAGAAAAGGGTTTTCAAATGAATATAACACAGTAATGGAAGAATACCTTTCTGGTGAGAATATGTTGGAAGTGTCACTGCGCAATACGAAGTCACCTACTGATACATACCACTATGTAGTATTAAAACTATCGAGCACAACAACAAAACTCAGCGTTGTAACCTCTTGGCTCTACGCGCAGCTTCCTAGGTACATAATTCGGAGGTCAACGAAACGCAGATATTTGGTTTACTTTTGATAACCACAAAGGCCGCCGGCCCAAGGCACAGTGGGCGCCAGGTTCCTTACAGCAGAACTCTCCATTGGTTATGTGCCGTAGCCGTACTGATTCCTACAAGTGATGACAATCCCTTCATGCATTCTCCTACCCGCACGCTGCCACCGGATCGTCTCATCAGCGCCAGCCCTCACCGTTCGAAAACACTAATCAGAGCCGCAACACGTACCCCTCTCCTCCTGACCTCCTACGAAAATTTGCCAGCTATGCTCGTCGGATGGGGTGGGTGAAGGATCAGGGTACTAATTGCGAAGCAGCTTACCACTACCTTTAACAGTGATAGTTCCTTTCATCATCACGCTACGCCGCTCAACAGGTGTGCTCTCCTTGCAGCTTAGTCAAACCCGTCGGTGCCTAATTCAATCATGGTTGCCGCAGTCTCTCTCCTCTGGACTACGTTTTGCAGCCACTATGAACGCTGATACATACGCTGTGAGGAGAGCGTATAAGGGGAGCACCAGTGAAATTTAATTTAATTCATTTAATTCCAGTATTTATTAAAAAAATAAACGTTATAAATTGTAACTCCTTCATTAATTCCTTGAAATAATCTAAAACTAGGTTCCCCTTCTGGTTTTTTTTGTTGTTGTTCAGTCCCGATCTTTACTACTACAACGCGGATGCTAAAATCAATCAGATTTAATTCACTACAATTGAGCCGCGATAATTGTTATGGTTGTACCCACCAATTAGCTCTTAATTCTTTATCTTATCCCGAGACTAATAACTAGTAATTAATTCCGACTCAACCGTGGGTTGCATACTGTGACGAATTCCAAGTTTCTCGCGCACTCCATGCAATTTACTTGACTGGCATCGACAATAGTGAAGTCGGATCTGGAGGTTACAACCATACGTCGCTCTGAGGACTAGTCAACACAAACAAATCTTAACGTATATTCTCCTTAAGTACACTAATTAATTCTAACAGTTAAAAAGAAAATTTCAATTACTGCAATGGCCGCAACTGTAACGAGCACCAGCATGGAACCTTCTGGAACCAACAATTCTGCGGATCTTCTACGACAGCTTCTTTAATGGTTAACTTAATCTACAAATTTTAATATCCCTTTTCAAGGTTGAAATTCAATGCTTCGAATATTGCACTCGATGTTAACTGCGGTACCTACTAGGGGCACAACTCTCAATTATCATATATATAGATAGACCATGCAGGCTCTTACTCCGCTTAATTCCTTAAGTTTCTAATTTAATTTGTAATTCAAAAAAATATGTAATTGTACTCACCTGCCGAATCCCCAAATGCGCATTTGTGACCGCAGTAGCTGAGGAAAACATTAAAAAATGTCTTTTTCCTTAAAGTTATCTTAACTAGCCGGCTTAATCTAATTCCTAGTGGCTAATTTTACAGTAGAGGTAGTTCCAGGTGTCCAGATTAAGTAATCTTGCCGCTAATCCTTTTCTTGTTTTATTCAAGGCTAAGTTGGTCGGGCACGGGTCGTGCTCCTTCCTTCGATATTATGCATGCCGAGTTTTACTGGCCGAATTACGATTCTGTCTTTGGTTCCCCTTATGAGTACTTCTGGCCTTTGTTTTATTTTTATAAGCCCTTTCGGCACCTCCAGAAATGATCAACAAAAAATTCGGCGAGGGTTCGTAATAGGACTTGCGCCCCCGAGACACAAGCTATAGGATACACAAAGATTTTACAATTCCATCTCTTGATTCTAATTGAAATAAACCCTTACCTTCCTTATTTTACTTTTCCTTCAATAAAATTAATTCCTAGAAAATTACTACAATTACTCCAGTGATTAAACGGCTCAACTGGGGTTCTGCATTAATGTGCTAGTCCTTCGGGTCAAGTTTTCTGGTAACCTTATCGCCACGCCACAATTAAGATGAATTTTTGATGCTTCCTTTGTGGCGATTTACTTCTAGAAAAAGAACCGTAAAATTAAAACCTTTCCCGTTGTCTCTCCTCTCAGTCTGGTGGGGAACGATGTTTCTGCAGCCTCCTGAGCTACGCGATGAATTAAGGTTGGCACTCGAGAACTGGAATTACTGAATCGGCTTAAAGAAATGGGAGAGAAATATAGAACCCAAAAAAAAATGTTTCTTTCTTCTCTTCTTGAATCTGAGGTAAGACAGCTGCCAGGCCGTCGTGATCCTAGGCAGTACCCTGACATCCTGTGGTTATCAGTTAGCTGGTCGGATAGCTTATTGGGGCTACCGGGACTAGGAACAGAGTTCATATGCTAACCAGGCTTGAGTTCCTTCGCATAATATATCCCGAGCCTTTTCCCCTCTAAATTCTCAATTTCATAACAAGCGGACCCTACTGCTTGTTCGATGCGACATTTTATAAATTTCCGGCCTAATTTAGCATTGTAATTTTTTGCTGCATTACACTGACCAAAATTCCGTCTGTCCTGGGAGGTATCGTCTAGCCTTGCACCTAGTATTATAAGTTTTCGCGTGACTTCTCTGGTCTTTTCGCAAATTTTTGACTACCTTTAAATGCACTTCATTCTGAGTATCTTCCGGACTGTGGGTGCAAATCTCCCCATTCTTGCTTTCAACTGGCGTAATAGCGCATAAGAAGATCCATGTGTAATCATATGACAACCAATAAGGCGTATATTTTGTACAGTCAACTTATATGTGTAAGACGTTGGTCCCAATCACGGTGATCATTTCCAATGTATGAGCGAATACAGACAAGATGGTGCGATTTACTGTTTCTGAAGCGTTGGCTTGTGTGGTATAGACCGCAGTTCTATTATGCTTGTCTCCATACGATTTTAAGAGTGCCCGAAATTCACTCGATATGAACTGCGCGCCGTTATCAGAGACTACGCTTTCCGGTACGCCAAAGGGGTGGAAAGCTTCGATCTCGAGGAAAGAAACGATTGCCTCCGCAGTTGCGTTCCTAACTGGTTGAAGCAATATAAACTTGGTAAATTGGTCTAGGACGATAATAAGCATGGTGTTACCTATCTTAGACCGAGGATATGGGCCTTATAGGCCTATATTAATATACTGCCACGGTCTCGTAAGCAATGCGGGCTCACCCATTGGAGGTCTATGGCATGCATTTGTGGGTTGCATTCTTTACAACTTCCACAACTCAGCACATAATCTTTTACACGTTGGACCATGCGAGGCCAGTAGTAAAGCCTTTTGAGTTTCTCAGCAGTTTTTGTGATGCCGGAATGGGCTGACAGAAGTGAATCATGAGCATTTTTAATAAGATGTACGACTAGTTCTTCGGGCACCCACAATTTTCACGGGTGACTGTCCACTCCATCCTGCGCAAACTTAATTGAACGTTTATAAATTAACCCATTCTCCACTCTTAATTCAGAAAGCTTACCCTCATTATCTTTAATAGTTCGTACTCTATTTAGATAGTCCTCAGATTTGAACGCTGCGTGGTTAAGGTCTAGTTCGGCGGAGATAACAAGGTCTCCGATTTCTTCCATATCCGCTCGTGATAACGCGTCCGCTACAACGTTTTCGGACCCTTTTGTGTGACTAATCTCGAAGTCGTAGCCCTGTCGCTTAAGACTCCATCTTGCTAAGTGAATCGGGATCTTTCTACATACGGCCTAAACTTTTTCACGTTGAGCACAGCGGCTAGGCATTCCAATTCGTTTACGCTGTAATTTTTCTGTCCCGCGCTTAATTTTTGGGACGAGAAGGCTATTGGGTGTTCATTGCCTTCTTCATAACGCTGCCTACCCCTATTGATGATGCGTCACATTGAATGACACATGGGCGCGTAAAATTTGGGTTAGCTAAAATATGGGGTTGAGTTAGCGACCTGATGATCTCCTCAAATGCCTTTTCAGCTGCGTCTGACTAAACCCCATGTGTTTTCCTCTTTAAAATGTCCGTTATAGGTGAAGCCACATCTGCATAATGCGGTATAAAGCGTCTATACCAACCACTTAATCCCAGGAAACGCCGAATTTGTCGTATGCTCTTAGGTCGCGGAAAGTCCACTATGGAAGAAATCTTTTCCGGATCTGTTTGTATACCTTTCTCACTGATTATTTGTCCTAGATATTTTGTGCTTTTCTGACAATATCTGCTGTTTTCGATGTTGATTGTTAACTCAGCCTTTTAAGACTCTTTGCTACCCGGCGAAGATCCTTAGTGTGCGTTACGAAATCTTCTGTTAAAATCAACAGATCGTCTAAATACACGAAAACATCCTCATGCAATTCATATGGTATCGCTCTATCCATCAGCTTACATATCGTCTTCGGAGAGTAGGTTAATCCAAACGGCATAACCACAAATTGGTATAATCCGCGGCCTGACACCACAAATGCAGTTTTATTTCTCGATTTGCCAAAACGCGTCCTTTAGATCTAGACTTGTAATATGTATATTTTGTCGCCTTCACGCGTCCTAAGATACAGTTTATGTGTGGTAAGGGATAAGCATGCGTTTTCGTTACTTCATTTACTTTCCTGGAATCTAAATATACTCTAATTTTGCTGCTCGGTTTCTTAACCATTACAAGAGGAGAAGACCGCTCGCTTTGGCTTTCTTCTATTACTCCTAAGCTCAACATTCGGTCTATCTCAATGTCTAACACCGTTTGCACTGGTGGTAATAACGGGTAGTATCTTTGACGAATAGGCTTGCTACCTCCCACGTCTATATAGTGTTTAAGCATGGTTGTTCTTCCTAAGACTTCCTCACGGTATGAGGGAAATTCTGCAACTACTCCTTCCAGCTTCTGCCTTTGCTCAATGGTAAGGTCTCACACGTTTTCTTCTATGGCTAGTTCAGATACAATTATTGGAAAGATTTCGAAAGCAGACCAGAAATTTATACCTAATATTAACTGACGTGCTAGGCTCGGTATAATATAAAATTTCTAGTCCTTGTTAACATTGTTAAAATATACAGGTAAGAAGACGAAACCCAGGATATCTTGACCACTTGCGTCAGTGTGAAAGGCTGACAATCCATAAAAGTATGACCAATATCTTCACAAATCCAACATATGACATATGTACGGTCTCTGCTATTCGCGTTTTCGGTGGCCAAAATCTCGTACTCGGAAAGCGGTTGTTGTGCGAGACCGGGATATCCCTCTGACTCGTATCTTACTTCGTGTATGTTATGTCGACGGGATCTTAATTGATCTTCTGCAGTTTCCCCTACTTCTGACCATAGTTTCTCTATTTGACGACATACCTGGTCCATCTCATCCAGATTATTAAAGTCACGTAGTATTAGCGTCTTCCGTAGCGCGGGATGCATATTTCGTTTAAGTATCTCTATCAATTCGTTCAAGCTTAGCGGCTGCCGCAATCGCAGCGAGAGGTCTTCGACCTCTAGCCGAAAATCACTGAATCTCTCACGTGAGAATCTTCAAATTCTCGGAGCAAGTAATAACACAATTGATACCAATTTCCATGAGGAAATTTGCGGCAAAATTGCCAATAACAGGTGGCTGCACACCCACTCAGTAATTGGTATATGGCAAGTACTAACTTATTTTGTGGACTACATCGGTACGAGCTAATGTTTCTACGCAAAACAAGAAGTCATCTATGGCTTCTAGACGACCCATCGAACCTTATCTGCCAACTAGTTACTGGGTTGGACCCACTGCGTCCCGAGGAGTAACTATATTCTCACGAAGTATTTTGTTGCCCCTGGAATTTTGGACGGGAACTCTGACTGGATAGAGCTGGTGTTGGTTGTTGTCGCACTCCTTGTTGAAATTGTCGGCGGGTGGTATAGTTTGAATCTTGATAGCCCGTGTAAAAGTCTTGATCTCTCAACTTCGTGTTTAAATTTTGTCCTATTGTTTGCTCCTTGCTCTCATGAGACGCAAACCTTAACCATTCCTTGCTCGAAGTAATGAGTCGTCGCGGATCGCGGGTCATGCTCTGGTTTCTGACCAATTCGTTGGATAGGCTATGAGACCTCAACTGGGCCACTCGCTTTCCCTTCTTTCCTCCGGATATATCCCTGCAACCCGGGTGATGCTTTATCCCGTGGTGGCTGCGTAAACCTTTGTTGGTCCTGCCCCAACCGGAATATGGTAGGGATATTTCTTGAGGCATGTGCCTTTATTGAAGATGTGCTGAAGCGGCTATTCGCAGCCTTCGGGATAGCACCAAAGTTGTGCGTTGTCCCTCAAGGTCCTTTATCTCCTCCTCTGCTGAGAAGAATCTAGATTCTGCCCTCGCTGGAGGATTTCTGCTTCTATCTATCGCGCAACCCCTCTCCGGCTGTAGCGCACGCAAGTTCGCTGCCTGGCCAAATCGGTCATCTGCATCATCAACTTCATTCGGAATCCCCTCGAGGTCAGACCTATCTTCCTCTTCATCAAACTCGTGCACAGATCCAAGTTTCGGAGTCGATGCTTTATCCGGAGATTTGATGGCGTCCGTCTCCCTCGTCCTCAATTGCTCCATTACTAATCCCAAGCTTCCTTCTACTTCCTCCTTCACGCGGAAATGTTGGTTTGCTCAGCTGGTTCCGCCATCGCTAATAATTCAAGCTGCAGCAATATTTGTTGCTTTCTTCAGAACTTGTGCTTTTCTGTTACAGACCCCTTTCTCTACTCTAATGTCAGTTATCGGTGGAAACCCTACTGGCTTCCTATTCAGCCCCTTTACTTCCCCTTCTATGGTGGCCTGTAATGCCAAAATAGGTCGAGAGTTTTTCGCACCCCACAGCTTCTTCAGCCTGTTCTCGTATTCGAGCTCAGCCTGCTCAAGGTGCCTAATATCCATATCCATTTTACCTACTATCGGGTCCTGACTTCGCTGTCCACTTTACTCTAACTTAATCCAAATTAACTCCTTTTCATCTGTAGTTTCGTCCTTCCTACCTCTACAACAACGATACGGAGCAACCACGTGACTCCTTTTTACCTTAGTATGGTCCCCAGTGGTTACAATGATTAAAAGTCTCAAGAGATGGAACTGTAATACTCCTTAATAAAAATAATTGTTTTTTTTTCGATAGTTTAGTAATTTTCTATAATTTCTGAAATTCAATCTTATACTTAGAAGGTGCACACCCCTTATCCGTCCTGCTCTCACGCGTAATTTTACTCGCGAGTAAGATTTGCCCTAACCAGATTATTCTCTACACTTCTAGAACTTCTAGTTTGTAGCGGATGACTTTCCCCTTTCCTAATTGATTAGAATGCGTAAGGAACGATGGCCAGCCGTGACAGTACGGAAATTCACAACTTATTTCAACGAGGAGGCATCAGGACTGTTTATATCGCGACCAGTTTCTTTTACTGGCCGCCTGGATGAGGGAGCCCTGGTGCAGAAACCAGTGCTCTGGTGATCTAATGTTCTGGTGGAACAACAGAACTTCAAAATTCTCAACGAAAAACGCGTGTAATATCTTACACCAGACACCATCTTTGTCTTTCACTGTTGTATGTACTACTTATCCGATCCATTTGTTATAATTACTAAATAAAAATGCTTCCACTTCTCAACAATACAAAAACGCGTCCCAGTTCTCAAACAGTAATGATTTTATTATTATTCAACACGAAATTTATAATGACAAAATTTGCTTACTTTGATAAAGTCGATAACATGCAAGACAGTAAAAAAATACAAACTTAAACATAACAATTCATTTTCACTTGAAGAGTGGGTTATTCTATGGGAACGTAATCTGATACGATTTGGTTATGATAATGTAGGAATATGTTCTTTGTGACTGAATATTCGTGCTGATTATGAAATTTTATTTTTCATGCAACTTGTTGATTGGATTTAATGCTAAAATCCTAATTAATTAATTCTAATGCTAGGGTAGAATTCAACATCCTCCCCCGTGTTGAACGTTGAGATCAACCAGTTCTTCCGTCTCGCGGCTCAGGCTAAAGGTCGGCGGCGTCCTTCTGGGTACGGATATGGGGGGTGTTGCCCTTCGGTCCTCACGCCATTTGATTAATCTTCTTTATTGTGAAAAAAGTAACAATGCCCATAGCGAGGAGAAGGCTCGTATAACCAACGCTGAAGTAGTGAATGGTTTGATGGAGTGGCGTCATAGGACTTTCTTCTTCAACCTGAAGATCTTGTAACCTTTGTTTCAGCTCTAACAAATCGTGGGAGACGTTGTAGGATGACATTGGTGTGTGAAGTAATTTAGTGATTTCAAGCGGAGGGGAAGCATTTCAATTATATTCTGTGTTGGCATGAATGCGCTTCTCATAGAGGTCGGATAAAGACTGTGGGCTTGTATTGTAGTTGCCTTGTCCTTAATGGCACAACCATACCAATATTGAGCATGCCGGATCCTGATAATGACATTTGAGAAACTGAATGGCCACATATTACATTGACTGTTGTTTCTCCTTTCATCACATAAATCCAATGGTTTGGATTTTTGAGCTGAATCCATCTCGGAACTTTGTCAGTCTTTGTTATTTTACACGTGGTGGGTGACGGAGAGTTAATGAGGAATCCGATTTCACAAGCGCTCATACCAGAATCAACCCTCTATTGCGGATGATGTTGCTTGCACATGTGAGTTGCATGTCCAATTGTGGAACACGCTGACATCTCTTTGTCCGGAAGTGGATAGAATTGCTCTTGATGTAAACTTATTATCAAGAATCGTGATGAAGGAAGGTTCTATCACCAAAAAATGTGTCGTTCGTCAACACCGGTACTGGGACTATCCTTATCAATTCGAATGGTTCATAAGTGAACAAGGGTAACTTGAGTCGGAAGATTATTTGAGCTGGTCCTATTCGTTCTTGCACAATCATAAGATTGTACAGCTCTACCAAGTCATTCTGGCCTGCTGGGGGACGTATGTTGACGGCAGATTCTCCTTGATAAGTGTACAGTGCGCCTTGAGCTATTGTGGTGACAATAGAAGTGGGTTGATTTTACCGGTTTGTGTGTCTATGATTACATCCAACAAAATAGACTGCATTCTTTGGTAATTTGACGTCATTAAGGTTAATCTGATGGATAGTGCATTGAAAGTTTCTGCTGCTCTTTGATCGCGAAGTTCTTGCTGCATACCGTTCATCTGTTCCATCGTGTGATTAACGTGTCCTTCAAAATCCCGTAATTAATTTCCCGTTCTTTCGTTTGACCTTTTTATGATATTGGCCGTTGAGTCGATGATGGAGGTCTGATTCTTTAATAATTCCAGCAAATGTTGTTGATTTCCTTCAACATAGCTTATGATTTGCCTCATCTTTTCAGCATAGCGAGACTCTAATACTCCGAACAAGGAACTGGCCAAATTACCAACTATATCGAGCGGCGCTCTTTTGACACGTGTAGGTATATGATATAGTAGCAATTAGTTTCTTCTTCTCCATCTCTTTCAGTTTCCATGGAATTGTGAACAAGTCTGTGAACATACCTGATGCTCGATCATAGCCTTGCAGACGTGATTTAAGATGTCAGTGCCGTTTTTTATCGTAGCAAATTCCTGCCAATATGACTTCAAATCATAGTATATGACCAAATTCCATTCATTAGAGATGAAGTGGGTTGAGCCCATACCTTCAAAATAGATGCCGGGCTGATTCTTAAAAGGTGCTACTTCTAGTTGACAGCTCACTAGTATCGGCATGACTAGGCATGTGAGAAAAAATAAGCTCGCAGCGGAAGTTGACGGACGAGATTTTTTTAGACGGAGTCTCTTCATGAGTTTCGGTTGGCCCTTTTTCTTCGCTGCTGTTGGAGGATTTGGAATGGCCAATCTTATTCGCTTGTTCTCTTGGATGCTTCTTTTTAGCTGCTGGTAAGTTGTCAATTTGTGAAGAATAACAGGCCTCTCCCTGCTCTGTTGGAACGGAGCAAGTTTGTGAATTGGTCTCCTGAATACTCCAGAAGCAGTTTTAACGTCTGCCACTCTGATTAGTCCGTCTTCGGCTTTGATGGCTTGGACTATTCTTCCTAGTGGCCAATTTAATGCGGGAAGATTTTCATCTTTTACCAACCACCATTGTGCCGGGCTGTACGTTGTTGCACCGTTGTTTCCACTTATAGCGGTGCTGAGCTCGCTCAAGTATTCTCTTGACCGCCGTTGACAAAAATTATTCTTCAAATGAGAGACCAGTTTCCATCGTTGAAGTAAGCTCACTTTTGCCGGGCCAGCATGAGGATCTACTATGCTTGTTAACGGCTCCCAATTGAGAAATGCCCTGGGGTCAATGCGGAGATGCCATTTGGGTCCGATGACATTGGTGTTAGTGGGCGGGAGTTTAATATGGCTTCTATTTCTGTCATTACAGTTTTCCAGCTCCTCGTATGTAAGCGATGCCGAAGATACACTCTTCTGGAACAGATGCTTGGCAGATTTGACGTGCTGCCTCCCAAAAGCCGCCGAAGTGTGGCACCCTTTGAGGAATGAAGTGAAAATCTGCTTCTTTTGATGTACTGAACTTTGTGATCTTTTCCTGTGACTCCTTACTGTATATCACTCTTTCCAGTTCTCTTAGTTGATTGCAGGCCCCGACAAAGTTTGTCCCATTATCTCAGTAGATGTTTTTTGCAATTCCTCTTCTACTGATGAATCGCTTCAAGGCTCCAATGAAAGCGTCGGTGGTCAACTCACTTACGACCTCGATGTGGACTGCCTTGGTTTGTGAAGCAACAAAATAGTGCCACATAAGCTTTGAGGGTCTTTTTCCTCTTAACTTGAAATGCACACATAAAGGTCCACAAAAATCGATCCCGACATTAATGAAGGGTCTGGCTGGCTGTACTCTGTGAGCCGGCGAGTTGCCCATAAATTGGGTCTAGAAGTTATGGCTTGAATTTCCGGCTGCGGACACAATCCTGTACTATTGACCGCGCTATGGTCTTACCCTTGATGGGCCAGAATCTTTGTCTAGTAATAGCCAAGAGTGCTTGAGCGCCAGCGTGTGAATTGGTGATGTGAATATTGGTCATCAATAATCGTTGTGGTGTTGTCGGCGTATGGCAGCAGCATTGGGTGTTTGGCGTCGTAAGTCAATTCTGACTCCTGCAATCGTCCACCTACTCTAATCAATCGCCTTTCATCCTCAAATGGGCTCAGGCTGCTTAAGCTACTATTCGACTTTACGTGGTGCAACTGGGTTAATTGTTTTACATCTTTTCCGAACCCTTGGGATTGCGCTTCCTTTACAATTACCACCATTGCCCCTTCTAATTCTTCTACACGTAGTGCCGCCTTCTTACGTGCATCCGGCTCCTGGCGAGCATTTGATACAAATCTCAATATGTATGCTACGATCCGTTGCAGATGTTTAAAAAGAATTGCGATGATCTATAACACCACCTTGGCTTGCTTTTTCTCCAAGTCTGTTTTTCGAGTCACTATCTTAGATGGCCATGCCGATTCTTTACCGTGAAGAAATAATGGGCCGTAGAACTATAAAACTGCAGTCATTCACTTTCTCGGGATCAATTCCTCCAGATACCAAGTCTGCCGGATTTTGCCGTGGAGGCACGTGACGCCATTGATCAATTGCAGTTTTTTCTTGAATAGCGGCTACACGGGTGGCAACAAATGTGTGGTTGGACGCTGATGGTGAGCTTAGCCAAGCTAGAACTATTTGCGAGTCGGTCCAAAAGTAACATGCATAGTTTTCCTTCAAGTCTGTCTTTACTCGATGAGCCAAGTCAGTTGTAAGTTTCGCTGCACATAATTATAATCTTGGCAGTGTGGTGGTTTTGGTTGGTGCTACTCCCGATTTTGCGCAGAGTAACCTTACCAATATGTTACCGTCTTGGAGAATTGAGCGCACATATATTGCAGCTCCGTACGCCTTTTCTGAGGCATCAGAGAAGGCATGTAGCTGCATTTTTTGTGGTATTTTCCCTGAGCTAACGTGCCTTGGAACCTTGATATCATTCACAAACTTGAGGGCCTGACAAAAGTGTATCCATTTAGTGTGCAACTCAATTGGTACTGCCGCATCCCAATCCAGTTTCAAAACCCACAGCTTTTGGAGAAATAACTTGGCACTCACCACTACAGGGCTCATGAGGCCCAGCGGATCGAACAAGTGAGCGATAATTAAGGTCTAACTGAGGGGCGAAGTCCTCAAGGGGTAAGTTTTTGATTATCGTTAGTTGATTAGTACACCACTTTCGTAACTTGAATCCGGCGGATAACAAAATTCCGTTTAATTGTTCCTGCATTTGAACAGCTTCTTGCAAATGATTTGACCCGGTCATGACATCGTCAACATAGAAATCTTGCTTCAATATCAATGAGCCCAAGGAATGCTGTGTCTCATTTTGTCTGGCTAGGGTTTGGAGACAATTCGTTGCCAAGAATGGCGCCGTCCTTACGCCATATGTGACTGTCCGCAGTTGATAACATTTTGTAGGCTGTGTTGGGTCGTCCCTCCAGAAGATTAATTGAAAATTCCTGTCATCCTTGCTGACTTGTACTTGGCGGTACATTTTTTCAATGTCAGCTGTGAAGACATATCGTGGTAATCGAAACCGTAGCAATATGGAGAAAAGCTCATCCTGGACTGTTGGGCCAGTATGTAAAATGTCATTCAATGATACATTTGATGAGGTTTTCATTGAGACATCGAGAACTACTCGCAATTTCGTAGTTGTGCTGTCTGGTTGCATCAAGCAATGATGCGGCAAAAAATAATGCGGTGTAGGAAGGTCTCTTAAATTGATTTCCTCCATGTGGCCTAATGCAATGTATTCCCTTATGAAATCCATGTACTGCCCTTTCATTTCTGGATTCTTGTTTAACTTTCGTTCCAAAGAATGGAACCGACGTAAAGCGATATCCTTGGATTCGCCCAAATTATGCGGATCTTGGGAAAAGGGGAGCTTAACCATGAAGCGACCTGTATTGTCTCTTTGTGTGTTTAAGTTAAAATGTGACTCACATCTGAGCTCGGAAACAGTCTTTGGTTGTCTGGTGCTGTCAACCTCCTCCAACTTCCAGAGTCTTTCCATTTGTTCCTCGAGAATGCCATATTCTTGCGAGCACACTCCGCATGCGGCTTCAGAGCGTCGTGTGGTTTGTATTCCTCCACCAATCACCCAGCCAAATACTGTATTTTGTATTGTGGGTAAGTTCTTTCCAAGTTTGATTTGGCCACCAGCCAGTAACTCAAAATAGCTTTCAGCTCCAATCAGTAGATCGACGCGATCTGGACGGTCAAATTGTGGATCGGCCAATTTAATGTTCTTGGGTATGGGCCAGCCGGTGATGTCTAGCTTATGGGCCAGTTGGAAAGATGTGATTTGTGGCAATATGAATGCTTCGATTCTCTTCGAAAATCCACTTGTTCTGGATAATAATTCTATGTTGACTCGTTGTTGAGTCTGCTGTATTCCACGACCAATACCACGGATATTCAAATGATCCCGAGATGGCTTTACTGACAATGTCTTGGCCATACGGTCGGTTATGACGTTTAGTTGACAGCCGGAATCTAGAACCGCCCTGCATTTCACTTCGACTCCCTCCTAGTTCCTCAATCTCACTAATAACGTAGGTACTGAGGAGAACGAATTTCCTTGTATTTCTATCAGTTTGGGCTGCTAAAGTCGTTGAGTGACTGACTGGTACTTGGTTAGCAGCTGATACTGAATCTGGTCCTGATTGACTTCTCATAAGATGTGTCCTCTCCATGTTGAATGAGGCGTGGCTTGTTGGCCCCCTTGAACTGTTGGCTCAATGCACCAGTGTGTTATGCTTACCGGAACATTTTGTACAGCTTCGTAAATTGCAACTGGCTGCCGTGTGCTTCTCTTTCATGCAGTTGACACACAAATGGTGCTTCCTAAATAATTGTAGACGATTGTATGGCGATAGTGAGAGAAAGCTCTTGCATGCAAATAACGCATGAGCCTGTTTGCAGGCTATGCAACGGTTCCCGTTTGAAGTGGCTAAGAGAACCGACTTGGGATGCTGGATACCCTTCAGGCTTAGCCTGTCCCGGAGGCAGCTCTGGGCTCTGCCTGTTAATGTTTCCAGGGATTGGAATCGGATCTCCAAAAATTCTAACACTCTTTTCATAGAGCTCAATTCCCTTGGGGCCTCTAATGCTTGCTCAAATAAGGTGTGTGTAGTTTCATCAAACCTTTTAGTTATCAAATGAACCAACAACGGATCCCAATTGTCTGTTGGTATTCCTATGTTTTTTAACCCAACAAGGCACTCGTTTGTGGTATCGTGCAGTTTCTTTATGGCTGCTGCCGATTCTATCGGACTAGTCGGCTGGGATAGTAGCTTATTCAATAGCGTTGTTACTAAAAGTCGTTTATTATCGTATCTGTGCTGTAGAGTGCTAAAAGCATCTTCATAATTTTCGTTTGATACTGGTAGATGCTGTATTAATGTCCTTGCTTCTCCTGATAAATTGCTCGTTAAGTAGAACACCTTTTGGGCATTGCTTATAGGCTGATTATGTATCAGCTGGATATAGAGATCTTGAAACTGTGTCCAACGTAAATAATTACCATCGAATGAAGGTAAGACAATTTTTGGTAATTTGATTAAGCCGCTATGCCCTTGTGAAGATGCAGCCTGATTTTTTGCTGTGTTGAAGTCGCTTAATTTTTGCTGGAGTGATATGATTGTATCTTGTTTCCAGCCGTTTTGTTCATGGTAGAGATCAGGTTCATATACCAATGGGCTTGGTCCTGCGGACTGTTCCCAGATGAGCTGATCGTTGGCCATCATATCACGCTGATATGTCCGGAGCAGCTCTACCTTTAATTGATAATAAGGCTTCTCATGGGGTTGCCCGGCCTTAGATTCAATGTCCTGGACGAGATGTGTAATGATTCTCATCAAGGCCTTCTCGTACTAATCTTTCGACCTCACCATTTCCGGTCTTCATGCCTTCATCCTGTTCAATTTCGTTTGATCTGTCATCATGTTGTAATGGCGGTTCGACATCACTTGGGGTTGCGATGGGGTCTGGGATAGTAGCTGCCGTTGTACATGACCCTTGTGGAGCTGGTGATTTAGGCCTTGCAGGATGTGCACGTAATTCTCTCATCAATTACTGATATACTTCCTTGATAGCATCATGGTATGATTTTTTGCAGTACAGGTTTTCCTTGTATTCCTCTTCAAGCGGTGCCAACCTTTTGTGATTGTGTTGAAAGAGAGCCCATATGCCTTGGAAATTTCCAGGTGCTTTGTTATATACTGCTCGTCTTTTCGTGAAGCAGAATCCTTTCCGAAATTTATGTAAAGTTTCTCTAGCTTGACGCCAACCATGGATTGTTGATGGATGATTTCTTCGAATACGAATTCTTCTTGATCTGAATCCATCGTGATTGGATGCCTTCTTTTTCTTATTTCTGTTAAATTCGAGCCTGGTAGTGGCTCGGAATATCTTCCTGCAGCCTGATAGAGTCCTTCCTAGTCTGGCGGCGGCCTTCTGGATAGCCTGTGGTGGCTTATTGCATTGGTAGTAGCGAATGATAGCTTCAATTAGCTTCCTGTAGCCTGGGGTTCCTTTTAGCCTGATGGCGGCCTTCTGGATAGCCTGTGTGTCACGTCGGGGCCATTAAAAATGTTTATATCGCAACCAGTTCTTTTACTGGCCGCCTGGATAAGGGAGCCCTGGTGCAGAAATCAGTGCTCTGGTGATCTTATGTTCTGGTGAAACACCAGAACATCAAAATTCTCAACGGAAAACGCGTGTAATATCTTACACCAGACACCATCTTTGTCTTTCACTGTAGTATGTACTACTTATCCGATCTACTTGTTATAATTACTAAATAAAAATGCTTCCACTTCTCAACAATACAAAACGCGGCCAGTTCTCAAACAGTAATGATTTTATTATTATTCAACACGAAATTTATAATGACAAATTTGCTTACTTTGATAATGTCGATAACATGCAAGACAGTAAACAAATACAAACTTAAACATAACAATTCATTTTCACTTGAAGAGTGAAGATAAAGAATTGCATCGTCGGCTTTAATTCCGCGGCATGACGATACAATGTTACTGCGATAAATGCCAAAATGCAAGCTGCGATAAATATTTCATGAGGGGTTATTTCTATGGGAACGTAATCTGATACGATTTGGTTATGATAATGTAGGAATGCGTTCTTTGTGACTGAATATTCGTGCTGATTATTTAATTTTATTTTTCATGCAACTTGTGATTTGGAATTTAATGCTAAAATCCTAATTAATTAATTAATGCTTGGGTAGAATTCAACAAGAACCACCTATTCCCCTCAAATCGTGCTAGGGGATTACTTGGGAAGGACTCCAGACGAGGGATCACCCATCTGGCGGTCCTAACTTCACCGAGCTCATCAATCATGGAATTGTCTGTGACCCTCACAGATTCAATTCTCAGATGCTTTTACACTTACGGATTCTGCAGCCTGCTATTCTAACTTAAGCTCATTCAGAGCTGTATCGTATAACGCCTTCCCTAGCTGTCACCAGATGGCTTTCCCTTTTCGACCAGTCGACCTGTCTCTATTCGAGTTTCGGGACGCACTTCTTCAGCTCACCTTGGCTTTCAACCTAATTCAATTGAGCTATTCTGAAACCCTCGTTTGTTGTCTTTGGACTGCTTACGCCATCTATCCTAACTGCCCTCTATTTCACAAGGAACATTTCCGACGCGGTGCTGAACCTATCAACTCCGAATTTGGCTTACCCAGTATTTGACCTAAACTGTCTACACTAACATTGGAGACTGCGGCATTTATGGTGGTGGTTCTTGCTAGTACCAGATAGGAATTAACTATAATTCAACTGCTATTTCCTTGCTTTACTGAGCTAATGTTATAGCGTCTTGTAAATCATCCAATGAGCTCTCGTTGACTGACAATTTATTAGTTGGTTCCACTTTGCAAGAAGATATTACACACGTCTTTTTGAGGTGGCGATATCATAGATATATCTTCACTGCCGATATCAGAAAGATGTATCGACAAATTTGGATCTATCCAGAGGACAGTAAATGTCATGAGGAGACACGTTTGAAGGGATTAAATTTCTTCAATCAGAAATAACAGCCTTATTAGCCAAAGGACAATTTCCTCCGCGGAAATTTTCCTCGAATTATTCAACGATTCTAGCAAGTAATAAATCTGACGAAATGTTATGACAGCGGCGATTTATCTACGAGTTATCCATTTGGACCAAAACCCTGAGGTCCACCTTTTTATTTGCAAAACAAGGGTCGCTCTCATAAAAACTATTTCGCTCCCACGGCTGGAACTTTGCGGAGCCCTTCTGTTATCCAGACTGATTAAATCCGGCTCCGGGAAATAACGCCCAAAAGTGAAATAAGACCAAAAAAGTTTGTATCTTATTTCCAAATGAAATAAGACCCGAAAACAAATGTGAAAAAAAACTCATTAAAAAGGCCCAACAAAAAAGGTGAACCAAAGCCCAAAATTTAAGTCAAGAGAACAAGCAAATGAAATAAAACCCAAAATATTTCACACGCCTGCACCCCTTGCGGACAACCTCCTATGACCAACCTCGCGTAACGCGTTATTATTTTAAATCGAATATCACTGCGCCCTGCATCCCTTGCCGCCACCCCATCCCCGCACGCCACGCGCGATGCGTTCTTACTACACACACATCCTTGGGAAATAGTTCCTTCATTTTCTGAAATGATTTTTGGGCATTGCTTCATCAGGATCAATTGTGTTTCTTGGCCTTTATTTCATTTCGGAATTTTGGATTTTATATCATTATGAAATAACGCGCCAAACCGATAAGTGAAATAAAACCCAAAAGTGTTAAATAACACCCAAAAATTTTGGACATTATTTCACATTTGACACGTTAAAATTTATATGGAACTTTCGGGTCTTATTTCACTTATCACTTTTGGATGTTATTTCGTTGGGCGTTATTTCCTGGAGCCGATTCGAAGTCTACGACACCATTGGTAATCTTTTGTTGCAAACGGGATCACAGAAATAATTGATAATGTGCGAAATACCAGCAGCCGGGGTATATCCCCTCCCAACTTATCAACTACTCTCTCTGGTGGAAGGGACCATCTTGGTTAAGAAATAATGAAAATGAATGGCCCAAAGAACCATCTGCAACCTAGATGGGAGAATATCCAGAAGAAAAAAAAAGAAGCTTAAATCCTTTCGTTCTAACTAGGAATTCCTAGAAAGATTCTTAAACCTCATGCATGCATGTCGCGTCATTGCATACTGTCGAAGATTCGTAACTGTATGTCGTAAAACCAAAGGTCTTTCTAACAGAATTCTTTCAGCTGATGAAATATATCAGGTGAGGCTTTCATTATTAAGAGTGGCTCAATCAGCAAAATATGTAAGGAGATTCGTTGCCTGACAGCAAAACAGAAACTTTCTTAAAAGAGCTCATAAATAACTCTAATTCCATGCCTTGACGAGCGGGTCGGAGGGCGCTTAGAGTACTCTAATTTAACTTTTGATGCAAAACATCCAATAATATTACTAGCATCGAACAAATTCACTAAATTGTTAATTAAGGAAATTTTCCAAGATACATTGGATGGAGGAACACAACTTACTTTGAATGTTTTGCAGCAAAAATACTCATATACTAAATACTCATAATTAACTCTAATTCCATTCTTTGACGAGAGGGTCGAAGGGCGCTTAGAGCACTCTAATTTAACTTTTGATGCAAAACATCTAATAATATTACCACCATCGAACAAATTCACTAAATTGTTAATTAAGGAAATTTTCCAAGATATATTGCATGCAGGAACACAACTTACGTTGAATGTTTTGCCGCAAAAGCACTGGTTTCCTCGAGCAAAGCAAGTGATAAAAAAGAAGATACTTCAATGCACCGCAACACTTGTTTTCGCTGGAAAAACCATCAAACAGCCACCCTCATGGGTCATCTACCAACCGCTCGTGTAACACCATCTCGGCCATTTACCTGGACGGGCATAGACTTTGCTGGTCCCATTTTAATAAAAACTAACAAACCATAAACGCAACAAAAACAAACGGGTTTGTGGCCGCGTTTTCATTTCCTTTGCAACAAAAACTACTCACTTGGAACTTGTGAGTGATCTAACTTCAGAATGTTTTCTTGTGGCACTTAAAAGATTCTCAGCAAAACGAGGACTTAGCACAAAGTACTTTAGTGATAACGCCACGAATTTTGTGGGAACAAAAAACAATTTAAAGCAAGACATGAACAACTGTATCAGATCCTATCAACATATCGCAGCAGAGCTCTACGCAAAGACAAATATCGAATGGCATTTCATACCTCCGCGAGCACCGCAATTCGAAGGGTTGTGGGAAGCAGGTGTCAAATCAATGAAACATCATTTACGACGAATACTGTGGCAGACACTTCTGACTTTCGAAGAACTAAACACATAGTTAATGCAGATGGAGGCAGTGATGAAATTCACGTCCTCTATGCTCTTTCTCTTTGGATCCAGATGACTTTAACCCGTTACCGCCTGGTCATTTTCTGATAGGTAGACCTCTTCTAAGTCAGCCGGAAAAGAATCACACAGATGTCAAAATATCGTATTTGGATGCCAGAAGTTCAGAAGTGATATCAAGACTTTTGGGAAAGATGGTCAGCAGAATACCTTCATCAATTGCAACAAGGACCCAAATGGAAAGAGACTAAGAAAACAATTGAAAGACGAGGGGCTACCACCATCGTGTTGGAAACTAATGCGAGTAATCGAAACATTTCCCGGAAAAGACAATATAACCAGAGTTGTCAAACTAAAAACTTCACTTGGGGAAATTAAAAGATCAGTAGTTAAAGTATGTCCTCCACCATCAAACAGCGAAATCACTCTTTAGTTTAGAATGAAAACCAGATGGACCCACGTATCATAATAATCATAGTTATGTACTAAATTAAGTTAAAAAGACAACTTTAAGCATACATCTTCTTTTCATTCTTTTTAATTTAACATCACACCATGTCTTGGTTTGAATCTAAGATCTCGTTATTGAGTGCTCAAAACTGTGAGGTCAAAGACACTCCCATTCATCAAGTCCAAGAAGACATTCAGCTCCTACAGCTGAGTGAAGTGGCTCCGATTTACTTTTACCAGTGTAAAATCAACGTTTTACAAACAATTCTCCACTGGTGGATGCTTAGTCATCGCGCCGTAGTTGCTGGTAGTCTCAGCACCTTCATTTCCGATGTATCGAAAGAAACGTGATTAGAAATGTACACCAGAGGTATCTTTACGCTTCAAAATAACCGAGCTCTCGCTAATATCAAGTCTAATTCATCTTCACGATTCTCAGAAGTGGTAGCAGGATCTGTGAATACATATGGAAATTGCGAAGGAACTCCATATACTCCATAATACAGGCTGTGGAGATTACTACCACTGATTATAACAGTATTGCTCGGCTGGAAGATAATCATGTAGTGTTGAGAAATAACGTTGTATGTCCATACAATAATGACGCATGTACTGACCCAGAATTCGGTATGAGCTTCTGGGATATGATTCCCAACACCACTTGTGAAAGCTTGCAATATGATGTATTATACCAAGGGCCAGCAATGAAAAGCCTAAATGTCGGAAAGCAGACCGACATGCCTACCATTTATGCAGTATATACAGGAGAGATTGTTTTTTCACTGGAAATAACGAAAGTTTCCTCAGTATGCAGGTTCAAGTGCTTCCAAACTGAACGGCACACGAATTCTGGTTCCAAAAGAAATCGATTCCGCCAGAAAATCTAGACTTGTTCACCTACATCAACTCCAAATTAGTCTATGTCGAACGTCATGTGAAAATCCAAATTCAGTCTATGTATAAGCACCTGATGCATAAGAAGTGTGAATTAGCAAATGAGATCCTTCAGACAAATTTAGCCATGGCGCATTATCACCCTGCCGAGTTTGCACTGATCCGACTTAAGGAGCCAGGTTTTACTGCTGTCCCACGAGGTGAACTCATTTATCTTGTCAAATGCCAACCAGTAGAGGCAAGTGCCCGCAAAACGGAACGATGCTATTATGAGTTGCCGGTCGCATACAACAAGAAGAAATTTTTCATGTCGCCCACGACACATTTGATACAGGAACACGGAACCGAAGCACCTTGTTCTCTAATTATGAGCCCTGAATATCTGCTACAAGGAAACTGGTATGGGTTCAGCTCAGAAATACATCATTTGAAAAAACCAGACTCCTTCAAGCCATTTGATGAACCACCCTGGCAATATGAAGACAACACACACCTCATACGATCAGGTATTTATGCCTCGGGGACAGTCTATAACCTTCGGCGACAGATTATGTACTCTTCTGAACATCGTGCTATCGGAAATGCTGTAACACAATCAGCAATAGGACATGATACTGACACGCAGCAAATTGATATCCTAAATTTGTTCTCTAATTAACATCTTGAGAAAATAGTAGATCAGATCAAAGGAACTTGGTTGGGATTATCTCGTTTTCATTCAGTTCTAACATTGTCGCCATTTTCGTTATAATCAGAGCTTTGCAAATTCTAAGCACAATAATCAACATATATATCGTCCGAAGGATCTACGGCTGGAGCAAGAAGATAAGCTGCCATTATAAATTCGCTCACTACCCTCATAGTGTACAAACATCATCAGAAGTCAACAGAGGTCGTACTCGAATGCATTGCAGTACAGAACCAGACCGACCCACAATTGAGTAGACACAACCTTTGGAAAACAAAACCACTCAACATTAGCCATACCATGACCATCAGAAGCAGCATCTTTTGCACTGAAGACGTTACAAAATAAAGTCAACCTATTCCCTTCGCTGAACGCTTGAGCCACAACCACTTAGTTTCATGATCCCTACATATTACTCCCTTTCTAAACTTCCTTTACATAAATCTAACAGGCCGAGTCGGGGGGCACTTTATCTAACACCCTAATTTAAAAACACTCCCTTCGTTTGCATGGAGGAAATGCCGCGACGAAGATGTGTCATTAACCATAATTTTTGCAGAATAAAATGTCTTAAGCAGCAAGATCGTCATTCAAATCCTTTATAGATTTCAAGGCTGGCGGCATGTTCAGGAAATCAAAGGTCAACGTTCCAGCGAAGTCAGCAGTAGCAGCAATCTAGTAAAGTGCATTGCTCGCCCATATTTATCTTTTTTATTCCTTTTGAATTCTCAAATGTCTTCTTCTTGATTTTTTAAAATTACCTGTTTTAGTTGTAATTTGTATAATTAATTGTTTATTTTCTTTAAATATATTGTCAATAAATTATATCAACTATGTGCTGTTAGCGTAGCTTGGGAATCATCAGTGCTCATCTAGCTTTCGTTCAAAGTAGACCTTAAAAATCGTAAGGTTACGGTGACCCCCTGTGACCAAAGTGTATTTTGGATTGAAAAAAAAAATACTTTTTTTTTGTGCTTTTAATCATTAAAATTAATTTTCTGTAACGTAAGTAGGAGATTCCAAGTAATATGAGCTTTTTCGGTACAGTGGTTATATGTTTTAATGGTTGTTTGTATATGGCATATGCGAGATTTATTATTAGAACAAGATGTCCGTGGATGTCAGCGAAGCAGCTTCAGAAGATGAAGTGAACGATGTTTATATCATTGTAGCGTTTTATATTCCTGATTCATGGATTTCCAAATGTAGGAAAAGTGACTCTTGAAGACCGATCTGAGTCAATCTGTGAATATTTTTTGCGGGAGGTGTAATGATTCCAATCCACAACCAAAGTAGTACGGTTACAAGCGATAACTGGTTTACGTCTATTCCTGTCACCGAATATGCGAAACGTGACAATACAGGAACCATTCGTAAAGCGAGAAACACAGTGCTAGCCTTTCCAACCTCAGCCTCAGCCTCAACTTTGACAGTTCTGTAGAATATATGAAATCAGGTTATGAAGAACCTAATGGCAAAGTTGGTGAGGTCGACCAGGTTGAGGTTGAACTCGAGTAGGTCTACTTTCTACTCTGCTGGAACTTTGTCAGCTTTGACAGTTAATTTTCTGCTGGCATTCGGTGAAGGCATTCCGTACAGAAGAATAGTGAAAGTTTGGAATAAACATTATTGCCAAAATGTCGTTTGAAGAGAAACTGATGAATTTAGTAAGGTATAACGAGGGTTGTTTAATTTAAAAATTCGGCATTATAGAAATGCGAACAAAAAGGAAGAGATTTGGAAAAATATCTCAGAAAAATTAAAAGTTCCGAGTAAGTTTTGATTTATTATTATTATAAGTTTATAAATAACAGCAGTCAAATTACAACTAGTTCCAGATTGCAAGCAGAGGTGGAAAAGTCTCCGCGATAGATTCAGGAAAGAATGCTCGTATAAAGAGATGCCATCAGGAAGCGGACACAGAGACAGGAAGAATGGAAGTATTTCCAGATTTTAATACTTTTGAAAGACACAATGAAGCCTCGAAAGTGAGTTTAATATAATATTTTTAATATCAACATGTTTCTAATCTAATTATAATGTTTCTCAAGACTTCTGGGAACTACAGTACAGAGGAAGATACTAACGATCAGTCCTTGTCGAGCGAAACATTCATGCTTTCGCCTCCAGTTTTTATACCGCCGTCACCTGTGATGCCAATGCCATCGTCACCTGCTACGCCTTCCGGCGAAATCATCTCGCGACAAACTCCACAAGCCAACTCATCAGTTGGCCAGATAATGTCGCCACAAACGCCACCTTCTCCTGATAGCAGGTCAAAAAAAACGCCACCCAGAACGAGCGTCAAATGCGGACAGCATTAGTCTTTCGCGGGTTTCTTATGTGAAATCAAAAAAATTGCGCAAACTGAAGAATCTCCTCCACCGGTGCAAAGATTTTCAGATAATGAGCTCTTTATGAGGCTAGCATCAACAAAGCTAGATATGCTACCCAAAAACATTAAAAATGAGACTCAGCTGAAGACTTTAAAAATTATCACAGATAAGATCCAGATATACAGTAATTAATGTACAGGCATGGTTTTCATTAGTTTATGTATCCTAGTTTCTCTAAGCATAAATTGGTAAATGGGTAGGGTAAACATTGGTACTTTAATTACAAAAACTTTTCAAATATATATATATACAATATACATATTTATTCAACATTCTTCAAAATGTTTTTTTACTTAATTTGTCATTAAATAGATATTCTTTTAGAGCGCCTCTCATTTCCACAGCGTTTTTGGGAGGAAAGTTTGAATAAAAACGCCGGCAATCTGGGAGCGTTTTTACCTCTTGTCGCCATAGTCCCTCTACTATTGTACTACGAAGAAGAGTCAACGAACTCTCCGGGGCAGTAATTGCTGTCGTGCATTTTGACAAAGATATGTAAAAGAACGGCAGCCTTAACAATTTTTTCGGCATTGGATGGCATCATATGCAATTTGTTTACAAGAACTCGCCACCTCGCAGTCAAAACACCAAATGCATTCTCAATAACACGCCGCGCTCGTGATAGCATGTAATTGAAATTTGTCCGTTTTTCACTTAAAAGCTACCCAGGATATGGGCGCAAAAGAAAAGTTTTTAGTGGAAAAGCTGCATCCCCGATAAAATAGTGAGGACATAAGAACTTTGAATTACCCAGTACTGTTGAGCCGGGTAAATTCAATGTACCACTTAGGAGTTTCTTTCCAAACGATGACTGGGCAAATATTCCACCATACCTTTGGCTGCCGTAAGCGCCAATGTCCACGGCCGTAAAGGTATAGTGTGTATCGCATGCAGCAAGCAGGACAATACTATGCTGTCCCTTGTAATTAAAATACTCGGAGCCGGCATTGGGAGGACACTGAATATTGATGTGCTTGCCATCTACACTGGAAACACAATTTGGTAAGTTCCAAATATTTTCGTAAGTATTAGGCGGTGATGGTCCATAAACAATACCATATTATGCTGCAAGTTTCATAAATAATTTTGCGAACCGTAGTCACCCCCATTTTAAACATCCATCATAGTACTTGCATGGAAACGCCTTGTGATAAATACCTGAAAGGAACGAATGTTTATTACAAAATATAATGCAATGAATGCTGCTGTACGCTTACATAAGGGTTGGGAACAATCTACATACATTCAGAAACAATAGCTTTTCTAACGGATGCCTTTTCTAGTTGTTCTCCAATTAACGTAAGAAGAAGCTGAAACGTTGCTGATTTCATTCTAGTAACCTTAAAAAAATGCTCTGGGTCCCGAGTTTTCAATTTTTGGTACGATTGGGCGAAATAGCCATCGATATCCCTGGTTAAATTTAATTCTCTAACCCACCATCGCCTTTTTCGGATGGCCTTGCACTTTAAGGCCTGTTTCGCAGCTTTACAAGCCATGTAACTTAACTTTAAAAGTCTTACTAATTTTCTCACTCTCATTATAAAATTGTTCACTTCAAAAGTTATAACTTTCTCACTAAATTATAAAGAAAAATGTACAAATTTCTCAACTGCTCAATTAAAAACTGTATATGGAGCTGTCAAAGTTCGTACTGTGTCTTGCAAGAGTTGAGAAAGGTGACAAGGTTGAGGTTAAAAAGTTGAGGCCGAGGCTGAAGTTGGAAAGGCTAGCACTGTGTTTCCAGCTTAAGAATAAGCGTAAGATCCCCGCAAAAATGACCGTATCCTGCTCAAATCCACCGGAAACAAAGATCTTTTTCTCATCCACTGGAATAGCGCTGCTGTCTTATACACCCACAAAAATAAAATTGGTATTCTGGCTTCCTCTTACTCGAATTCTATGAACATTGCTGATGGAAAGGCGGATATTATATTGCATTATAATACAACTAAAGGGTGTACAGATTGTTTCGATGGTGTCTTTCACCACCTCTAGAAAATCAAATCGTTGGCCAATGCGGAAACTGAGAGCTGGCCAAAATATAAAGGAAAGCGCTTAGAATACGTGAGATACCTTTAGAATTAATTGGTATGGCCGCAGTTGGAAGTGAGGCTCACTATTACAACTTTACGAGTGAATTTAAGGTATGGGATCATGATGATCTTGAAAAAATACTTAGCCCAAAATGCTGAAAGACCATACCCATCCAAGCGCCAACTGTTGGCAAATTTGTAAAGGAGCCAAGGATAACAACCAATATACCTCTTTCGATCTTGTAAACGCCCAATGTGCGAAAAACATGTGCGTTGAATGTGCGGGCGAAGATTGAAGGAAAAAAAATTATTTCTACTGTACTTTTTCATATTTTCATATTGAATTATCACAATAAAAAGTATTTTTCACACAAATTTTGTGTGTTAATTATTATTTCTCCATTTTGATTCTTGATTCTTCATGCGACATAAAGACCATTTTTTCAATATTTTCGCTCTGTCGGCCTTCACATTTTTTGGAACGCGCAATTTTGGAATGATTTTTTTATTAAAACATCAGGGGTATTCACGCAATGTTGTATCAAAGAGTGTATCGTTGTAAAAGATGTATTTGATTACAACCCAGTAAAGTAATACAACGCCTAAGCATATAAAATGCAATACAGGGGTCTTGTACTTTTACATTCACAAATTGGCAGTGTAAACCGACTTGTATAGTTGTATTTAGGAGGTCAGATTGAACGTCAAATGTCAGGGTGTTCAGAGGGGGAGGGGAGTGTCCTATGAAAATTTCCAGTATGCCAAATGAAAGATCCTTTTGAGGATTATCGACTGGTGCACTAATATTTTTTCTAGGTGCTACTGGGTTGATTTAGCAGGGTGTTCAATTTACCTCTACTCGCATCACGGTTTTCCCCCACAAAAAAAGGTATTGCAAATTTGTGAACCCAAAACATAAGTAATGGCACATCAAACAGCACGATAATTTCTGGAAAACTTAATAAAACATCAGGGAAAAACAATTTGGTGTGATCGATTTACTTTTTCACCCCTAATTACTTAATAATAGTATTTGAAGTTCAGAAAATATCTTCAATTATTTTCATTATTCGAACCTTTTTTGCGGAGAGAAGGAGGGGCGGATCAAAAAACCAACTTGGAATTCGTCTTTAGTTCGATGAAGGGATTCAAGTTATGAAAAAAAAGTTGGGGTGGGGGAATTTTAGGGTGGGGGTTGTTACCCCACCCCCTCAAGCCCAAAATATGGCATGTGTGGTGTCTAATTAAAGCCCCCGCTGAGCTCTATCGAATGGCGTTTTGAAATTTTCAATCCGGTATACTTCTTTGTGTATTTTTTGCACTCTTACATGTTACCTGAAAGCCACTTTTTCACTTTATCGGACCCTGAATCATAACGGATGCCCGTAGAGAAAAAATTTGACATTCAAATTAAAGGTAACAAAATTCTCTTTCTACTCGAATGTTTTCATTTTCAATTCGACGCATTTTCTCACTGAGCTTTTCCTCCCGAATTTCAAAGTTCTTCCTCATCTGTGTCCCATATACCCTATTGCTACATATGAGTTACTTTTCAATTTTTTTTTAGATCATAGCCATAAGTGCTCGATTACACAACTTTTTCATCTTTTCAAAAAAATTCCTTAGAACCACCGTTATTTCGTAAAGAGGAATTGTAAATTTTTACATCATCTCACGGCAAAAAGCCGTCACGTCGTAAAAGGATGTTGTTCTACTATTATTAAGTTTTCTCCTAAACTATGAGCCCGAGCGGAAAACGAATTGGAAATAAACGTTCCAAAAAAACCAGGCTTCATTTTATCCGCTGGCATTATACTGAAAAAGCGTACAATTAAGTAGTAATAGTAGAAATAAGAACTTTGAAAACGCCCAAAACGGTCAGAAAACGCCATGAAAACCCGGCATTTCCTTAATTTAAGCCGTTCTGTTGAGATACTTTTGTTTTTATCTCAACTATTTTTATCCGGATCTTCATCATTTTTTTTTATATTATAACTATGACTCCTGGGAATCTTGAGGATTTTTCCAATTTTTTCCGGGGCCGGGGAGAGGTCCTACGGGGCCATTTTATCACCCTGTTACATTTCAAAGTAAGCTAAAGGCTAAAGGGTGTGTTCACTATTTTTTGTAAATTCTTGTTGTATTTTTACATCGGTTACACTGATACATTAAAGAGTGAATATGAATACCCCTGTCATGTTTGGTGAATACATTCTTATAGTTTTTTTTATCGAAATCAATTCTGAATAAGGCCGCTTACACATCGAAAAACGAACGTTATACAGTTCCACACTGAAAATTCGTTTATGCTTACATATCAAAAACGAACGAATAAAAGTTGGGATTTGTATCAAATGTAAATAAACAGAAATGAGGTTATGTAAGACCGAAAAGAATATTCGTTCGTGTGTGGAACATAGTATGAAGCGAAAATATACTCGACAGTTCGGAACGAACATTTGTTTCTCGTACAAATAAACATAAGAATATGGAAATAAAGCTTTAAATATGGATATTTTTTTATTGAAACTGTAATTAGAATAAATATCCAATATTTAATTACATGTATTGCAGCAAATTTCTGTTAGTTTAGGACAAGATTTGTGTTTTTCGGTTGAGTGTTTTCGTTTTCGTTTTTCGATGTGTAAACCGACCTAAGAAGTACGATTAAAAAAAAAATTGCTTTCCTTCTCTTAAATTCGCCGATATTTTCCAATATTTAAACAATTAATTTTAATTAAAAAGACCATAAAATCTTCTTTTGGGAACCTTAAACAATACCTAAATATTTTTTTTATAGCTGGGATTACATTGACCTCGTGTGACCGTAATGTGATTCTACTGAATCGTGACCTATTAGGGTTAATAAAGTTCGCCACTAAATAATGAAAAAATTGGTTACTGTGTTTTCAAGGGCGTTTTGTCAGCGCAATTGCACATTTGAGCGTTTACTTTAAGCGTGATCTACGGAAACTTTTGCAACATTTAGGAATTGGCAAACATATTCTTATATAGCTAATATACTTGTATAGATTTATGACGGTGCTTCTGAGGACGGCAACGATATTTGCCGAAACGTTAGGCCAATAAAGGACTACACATGATAAATTAGTTTTTTATAAATCGTTGACTGCTACACCCGAGAAATTGATCAGTTTTTAAACAATACAACAGTCGAGCATCAGAAGAATCTCAGGATTCTTATATAGCTCCTGATATATTACGTCAACCAGGGGCATCTAGTTTTCATAATATGAAACAAGTTCATAGAGAAGATATTAAGTAAAAAAAAATTACTACTCATAGAGTGGGCAATAGGTTGCCCCTACTCTAAATGTAGTAATTTTACTACCTCAAAATATATGAAAACACCCGTTTGAAATAAACACATTTTAGAGATAATATTTTACTATGTGATTGTAAAATTACGCAAAAGTTGTAATAGGTGTAAATAGTTGTGCGTAAAATCAGAGAACGTGTGTAATTATATAAAATTACATAAAGAAGGAATTCATATACATATTTATTTGTAGAATTCCTAAATAAATCTGAACTCGCTTACACTTATTTTATTAATTTTATGCTATGCGTAGCAATGAGCACATTTGTACATTCCTTACCAAAAGATTTATGAAAGAATCACATGAATGCTTCATAAAATTCTTGAAATTTCCCCATTCTAATAATATAAATTCTTACCAATTTGTACAATTTACACTTTTTACATTTCTTTCAAAAATGGTTCGTCGGCTATAACCAATTCCATATTTTTTTATCGAAGATCCTTTCAGTACCTACATTAAAAAGTTTGGGACTGACTGTAATTTTTGTATTTATCCCATTTTTTAAATTACATAGAGACGCTATAAGCAAAATTTCAGCTCTTTACATCATTTCCTTCAAACCATGTATAAAAAAAACTTTTGTGTTGCAATTCCCAATTTTACCCATTTGGGAGCTTACATTTTTTTAAAAACGCCGTGTCTAAAATTTCAGCTCTCTATATTACGGACGGAAAGACAAATACGCAAAAATTAAAATAACTTTGAATTTTATATATTTCATATGAAAATTTTAAATTGAATGTATGTTGCAGAGCATCACTGAAAATCATGATCAGGGTTTTAAATACTAACATTACAACAAAATTACCACACATGAGTGCTGTGAACTAGAGTTATTTCAACATAAGACCATTCAAAGTGTCTGCATATTCCAAGTCTGCTTTGAAATGATAATTTTATTTAAATTATTACAAAGATCAAGCGATTAACATAAAATATTTTATTAATTTTATTAAAACAAACAATATCTCCTACTTATTAAAAAAATCAAACATAGTTTTTCGTTTTTGTAAATTCTACCTTCTGCGTATACCAATCACATACAAGTGAGTTATAATTCAGTCATATGTATAAGATAGTTATTTTACATTTTTGTTTTCTTAGTAAGAAAACTGAAAAAAATTTGCATTGTTCAGAACAAAAAACAATAAACTGCTCAATGCAGTGATCTTCTTGGAATGTACTACACGTGAGCTCCTGAACACATTGAACGAAACGCAAATTTTTAGATTGTGCATTTATAATTTTTTTTACCCCTCGCGTTATATCTGTTTGGATGTTGAAAAAAAAATCTTTGGGTGAAATCGAGAGTTTGCCATACTTCGTTGGGATGTTTGCGAAAAAGCCTCTTTGAAATTGACCGATGACGAGTTTATCATAGATTGATCCATAAAAATGTAAGAAATATATACTGTCTGCCTGTATCTGAAATTAGTTCATATAAATGTACATATATTATAAGTTATTATATTATATATTATAATATAAATCATATGGTGAGTTACGTATAAGCACAGATAAACCCAGATGTCCAGACCTTATGGGGATCAGTGTCGTTCAGTCAACAACTGAAATAGAAACCAGTGTTGGTAGATGGTTGTGATGAAAATTCCCTCCAAAATGGGAATTTCTGGGCACTTTTCCCACAGATTCTGATGCAATTTCCCACATTTTTTCCCTAGGACGAAAAGCCACAGAAATACACTAGAAGGAACAACTAGAGTAATATTTCAAAACAAATTCATTTTTACTGATAACAATTTAAAATAAACTACAACAGTTAAGCAAAAAGCTCACTCATGAGAAAGCCTTCTTCCTCTTTATATAAATGTTCGTGTTATTCGTATTCTTCATTATATTATATTAATTATATGTAGTACATATTCTGGTCCCTTTCCTAGAAGATCGCAGCGCTTCCCTTCTCTATCCCAGCTCATTACTTCTTTACTTCGCAGATCTAAGCATTTCACTGTTCTAAAGAAGCATTCCAGGTGGTATGCTATGATGGGCGAAGAAGTTTTTGAAAAGCTGAATTTTGAATAATCATCGCAGTGCTTCTTCCTCAATCTCATAAGAGACCTTCAAGACTGCTTCCCGAAAACAGTAGTAGGGCGCTTGCAACCGTAAGCATCCCTATGAGGCAAAGCCATGGGTATAGAGAAAGGCAGCGGTGCATTCTTCCGAAGAAGCGCTTCAGTAGACTAATCTTCTATAGAACTTCCAAGCGACGGCTATAGAAGCTCTTGAAGTAGTAAATTGTACTTCTTTCAGAATCGCTCTTTTCTCGTCTTGTCGCTTATACCCATTCAAGTTCTCAAAGCTTTTATTTCAGAAATGCGTGATATTTTAATTTCATGGTTTTGAACGTGCTATTGCAAGAAATCTGTAGCTATAAATTGTCTCAATTTTTTATATTTTAGTAATATTGCATGCTCAATTAATGTTGTCTTAATTATGCAGGAAAATTCAATTTTTTGTGTATAATTTTTCCCACGATTTTGTTCTAAGAGACGCGATTATTCCCTTTTCCCTTTTACAATTTTTTTTGGGTGAAAATTCCCATAATAAGGGAGAATTCCCTCAATCTACCAACACTGGAAAGCACATTGTTTCGAAAAAGAGCTTTGAAGCTTTTGCGAGAGATTCTATGCGAGAAACGTCTCTTTGAGATTATTCCGGGGGCAACGCTTACGATACAGCGCCTCAATATGTTTCTCCCTGCAACAGTGTACCGTACGATCGCTGTTTAAACTTGATTGTTTTTTAACTCTCTCACAGCCCTCCGTTTTTGCTTTCAATTTTATCTTTACATCTCTCTTGAAAAATGAGAGTTTGGTAGATGGCTTGTGAGAGAAAAGCTTTAAGCACATGTTTGTCGGTTAGACGTTGTCGGTTAGCCGCAATAATTGGTATCAGTTTTAAGTACGGTGGATGGTTATCTGAATTTTTCTTATTTGTGGTATAAGTGTATACTATTAGAATTTTCTACTTACCAACATAACCAAACCAAGGGGCCGGTGTTGGAGCTTGGATCTCAATTAATTCTGTCCCAATCTAAATGTAAAAAAATTGTATAAACTAACAACAATTGAATAAGTGTAAGGTTTACCTGATAAGACCTAAAAATATATTCAATATTCTCCTTGAAATATTTTGTTATGAAGTGGAAAGTGATTTTATTGTCATCATCATTCACATTTTGTAAGATACTTGACATAATTCTTGGTTTCTTTTTGTGTCCATATTCAATTACTCGTTTGATTTTATCGTGAAAGTTCAAAATGGCTATCGCCATTGTTTTCCCATTGAAATGATCAAACAAAAATTTTTTAGTTAATAGAAATGGCCACTCCTCTCTCACTTGACCAACAGAGTTTATTGTGATTTTTACAAACATCCATTAACGTTTTCGGAAATTTTGCCATGGAATTTCGAAGTCTCAAATAGCTTGTACATTTGGAGCTTAACAATGGAATCTTCGTCACTCTCTGAAAAAAGACCACTCGAAATTGCCAAGGTAGTTGGAACTGAATTCTCCGAATTACTCGATACGTTTAAAACCAAAATTTGGTTCAAAGAACGGGTGAATGGGCCATATTCGGAAACGATCTTGCATCTTGAACAGTGTTATTATGGTCACCAGAGATTGTACAGACCTGTTAATCATCAGCTTCACTTGTTTTGACTTGGGGCATCCAAGTTTGACTAGCTTCCAGCAGCATTATGACGTTACTCTTAAAATGAATGAGTAACCCATCCTCGTCGATTATGCTACCATCATCTTCTAATACAAGTCTTTCGCCTCTAAATCCTTTTTTTTTGTGCGATAAAGGAAATATATAATAATATAAGTATGTATGTGGAGAAGCTAGAAATTTCAAACATACCTTCTGCTATGACGCTTTCGATTGTTGTTTTCATCTTTTGAAAAAAATTCCTCAGAAGCACCGTTATTCCGTAAAGAGGAATTGTAAATTTTTACATCATCTCACGGCAAAAAGCCGTCGCGTCGTTTCGATTGTTGATGCAGCAAGAACGATTCGTCTATGCTCTCTGGGTTAACTCCCATATTTTGAAAGGTATTTTATCACTGTGCATTTTAATTGGTTATACATATTTGCCCTCTTTATGTCTTAATGTAATTAAAAATACGTATAATATTTAGATTTGTATTGAGCAATTGCAATACTTATATTAATAAATTAAATGAACATATAATTTAAATGTACAATTTATAATAAGATCTTCAAAAAGTATAAGGTAGTGATAATAGCAATGTTTTAATACTTGTTTCATACAGAATGAACGGTTGTGGAAAAATTAATTTTTCGTATGCTATTATAGTGTATAAGGAATTGTCATTATTTATTGATTCAAATAATTGTAATTGTAAAATACAGAAATTTTTCCCATAAAAATGGACTATATCCTAGGCCTCGCTCAAAAATATACAATGTATGACAATAACATCGATATATTGACTGTCTTTCTTTTCCACAAAAACACTTTTGCCTTCATTATACTGTGTACCTTTAATTTCTACGGCTTTAGTAACAAATTTAAAACTCGAATTTTGATCTTGAATGAAAAAAAACATATTTGCTTCTACCGGTACAAAGTCCAGAAGAGTAATCTTTTTATTTATTTTTCCTCCTGGGCTCGTATAGGAGTGCTTTTTCCTCATATAATTCACACCCAGAATTTATTCTGAGTTTATATGAGAAGACATCAGTTTGATCTATTTTCAAGCGTCTGCAGCAGGCAGAAAACCAAGCTGCACCGATGAGTTGAAGGTTTTCTGCTGACACGAAACGCTTCTTCTTCTTCTTCCTTTTTCTTCTTTACTTTTCAGCCCACTGCGTGGCGTATACAGGTTCGATTCGCTTCGAATGAATCTGCTTCTTTAAAAAAAATTTTACATTTTTTTAATAAATAAAAAAATTGTTTTTTCTATTTTTCTCAAACTTTTCATTTCTTTCTTCTTTTTCATCTTTTCATTTGTTTTTCAAATCACCCAATTTCGCTATTTGGGACCTGTTGATGAGTCAAACCAAGACTTGAAACTTGTCACCAAAAATTAATGAGTTGTGTGATGAAATAACAAATTAGAACATTTTTTAGCTTCTGCTATATACCGGAGAATCCCAAAAAATGCTTTCTTGAACAAAATTAAGTTTAACCCGGTAAAAAGTCCAAAAGAGTAATCTTTTTATTTATTTAGTATTAGTATACTGCCATATCATACTAAACAAAATTATCTAAACTTATGAAAAATCATAAATTTTCCTATTAATTTCTTGTCATTGAGGACGATCATTATGCTTTCAAGTAAATGTACATCTTTTACTCACCCTCAACTTCAAGCTAAAAAAACACATGACGAAAGAATTATCGCATTTTTCACAAGCCATAAAACAACCCACTAGACCCCATCCAGAAGCCAAAAGAGGATTGTCAAACATTTCACAAAGCCATCAAAACAAATCCTTAAAAATCTTTGCTTCAATTGGGGATAAGGGATGAAATTTATTTTTTTGGGATTTACCCGCATCCCGACTGCGTTATATGAACAGCTGGTGCTCACTTTGCAGAAAAATGTGACAATTTGGGTCAATTAAATACGCCGTATATGGCGACGAGTTTGGCTATATTTGTAAATCCAAGGGGAATTCGTTGAGATGAGTTGAAAGTAGAGAGAGGCAAGTAAAAGTGAGAAAAATTTTTGCATTTCGGATCTGTTAAGGAAGATAAGTTACCATGATTTGTTTTTCTTCTTACCTCAGATTAATAAAAAGCTAATGAAAATGTAAGAAGGACTTCAAGGAAAGGAAGTTTTATAAGGTTAAATTTAAAAGGAAATAGTGCATTCAATACGCTTTGAATCATTTTCTGATGCAGTGAAAAAAAGACCAATTTTTTCGACTTCACCCCTATACATTTTTATATCCGAGGTAAAGCATGTATGTATGCGATGAGTTGGTAGGTATGTGGACTAAAATCGCAGTTTTAAAATGTGGTCATGGATGACTCGTAGAACTGACAAGGCGAATATTGGAGATTTAGCGTTATAAATGGAACTATTTTTGTGTTAAATAGTTCACTATACAGATAATGTAAATTGTAAGAAAATTTTGTAGAGGCGAAAAATAATTTTTAAAAAACTATGACGAATCGGATATGAAGAACTTGGGTTGAATTGCATTTATACCTCGATTATTTTGAATTGCTTAAAATTACATTCGTTTTAATGCAACTCGTTTATAGCGACCAAATGATCCACATGTTTCTGTATTACTTTTAGCAACCAGTTATTCAATTTTGTGAAAACATTGAAACATTTGGAGGGCATATTAAAAAAAAGCGTCACTACCAACGTCAACGGAAAACTTTTTCATCTGTTTAATAAAAAAATTCTGCAAACTCTAAAATGACTTAATTTATAATTAAATGAACCCAAAACTGCAGTGGTTCACACAAATGAGTTGCATCAAGGACCAGTATTGAACATTTTGGTTTAATTTCAAATACAGAAAATGTTACTCCATATTAGTGAAAATGCAGTAAAAATACCACATAGCTTCAAAGGCGTATCGAGCTAGAGGTAAAGAAAGGTAGTTGCCCCACCTTACAGTCGATTGAACAAAAAGTAGACATCAAGCTATGTTCAGACCAACAAAGTTCCTAATGACAAGTTAGGAAGCTGGTGAGATTTCCGAGTGTTTTATATTTAAATTGCACACGGCAAGAAAAGGAACAAAGAAAGAAAAAAAAATCGAAAAAAAATCAAACTCACTTTAAAACTTTTATGAATAAAGATAAAAAATGTGAAAGCGCAAGTTGCATGCAACGGAACAGAATAGCAAATGATTCATTTTCGTAAATAAATGAGAAGGGGCGGAGTTTTCACGTTTTACTCTCATATAATGCTCCCGCGCCTTTGTGAAAACCGGTTTTTGCTGAAAAATTGAGAGAAACGGCCAATGTTTGTTAGTGTAATTTGAGCAGGTTTGCGAAAACGCAAGGCAAAACTGTTTCGGTGTTTGAATTTCTAAAAAGTCACAGATAAATTTTCCAGGTTTTCTGCGTATTATTTTTCTCTGGAATTATTCTGACGGTACTTAAACATTTTTCTCCCGGATAAAAGTAAATAGCGTTTAATGTGTAGTGTGTGCTTAAGGATAGAGAATTGAACTTAAGAAATTAAACAATGAACCCTGCATGAATAAATCTCGGTAAGTAAAATTCAATGAATTTATTGTTTTATTATTATCGCTGTTATGTTAATTTGGTATTAAATATTGCATTAATAATTAATTTCTTCGAAAATTGTTTTTAAGTTATTAGTATCTAGATTGAATTAGCAATGTTCTTTTTATAGGATGAATATGCTGAAGTTGTGTGAAATTCTGGAAGCGCTGGAGTCATCAGTATCTTATATACCGAAAACTATTATCATTACACTACCAGACAATGCATACTGTACAGATGAAGACTCTGGAGATGAAGATTGTAATGATCCAAATAGCTTGAACTCCAATCAATTGCTGGCTGAGGCTGAGGATCAATTGGATTTTGATGAATTTGAAGAAGAGGAGGAGCAGCTATCGAACGATGTAAGTGAGCATAATTTTTGGTCAGCATATGAGAAAATTACACAGGAATGGAAAAAGGAAATGAGGAAATGCTGCCACTAGATTCGTTTACAAATCGATTCAAAGCGTAGGAAGATACTCTACTACCACCATTAACTTTATCAAGCGAAAGTGATCCATCGGAGTTTTGTGAGTTCTTCATTGATATTGAATTTATGAAACTTGCAGCTGATTGAACCAACAATTTCTCAACAAAACAGAAAAACAAAACGCTAGGTGTAACTACACACGAATTGTACCCGTTTTTTTTAATCCTCATTCTGACGGGATATATTCCAGTTCCAAGACGACGAATACTCTGGGAAGATCGTGAAGATAGCCACAACGTTTTGGTAATACGAGATATGCGCAGGAACAGGTTTGATGAAATATTTACAGCAATACATTTCTGTGATAATCATGACATTAATGCATATGATAAAATGGCTAAAATACGATCTTTTATGGGCCACCTCAACAAAATGTTTCTTGATTTTGCCCCCCTTGAAATTAGTGTCTATGTTGACAAATCTATGATACCATACTTCGGTAGGAACAGCTGCAAGCAAGTCATTAGAAACAAACCCGCTCGATTCGGTTATACGGCATGAGTTGCAGCTAATCGTATCGGTTATTGCTTGCAGTTCGAGATTTACGAGGGAAAATCGGAAAGACGGACGGTTTGGGAGAATACCGTTATTCTTAACTTCGCGCGAATAATGAAAAAACGGGTACCGGAATTACAATTTTCTTTTTTTTTTCCGACACATTTTTTTCAAGTCCCGACTTGGCATCAAAATTACAGAAGATGGAATATGGTGGAACGGGTACATTGAAAGAAAATCGTTTAAAGAACATTCTCCTCATGGATAAGAAAACGTTCGATAAACAGAAGAGAGGAACTCACGAATCATTCATTGATCCCCATAATCGGTTAATATTAACGCATTGTATAAGGTCGTATCCATGCTGTCCAATTTACATGGCGTGTTTCCACTTGGGTCTGCACTACGCTATGTAAGTAGTGAAAAAAAGAAGTGTGAGGTTCCGCAACCACATATAAATAAAGTCTATAACAAATTTATGGTGGGCGTGGATCAGTTAGACAACCACATATCTAATTATAGAATCTCCGCCCGTGGAAAAAAATGGTACTCGCCGATTTTTATGTGGTTATTGGATGTAGCAACGACAAATTCTTGAATTTTAGCCAGAAACTACGGATATCAGCTTGACGCATTAGAATTTTGTCTCTGACTTGCTCATACATATAAATAAATACGGTAATCCTTCTAGTAACAGTAGACATGAAAAGCAACCAAATACATATGCACCAAATGGATCGCATATTATAACAACGTCAGAAACAAGAATTCGCTGCCAAGTCTGCTCAAGCCAAACAGTAGAGCGTTGTACTATATGCGATGTCGCTTTGCATGACAAGTGCTTCAGCATATACCATGACAACTTAAAATAATTTTATACATAATTTTTTCTATATTACATTAATATAATAATACATTTAAATAAAAATGGTTGTTTCCTTACATGAGTTATTTTATTTTTATATCATTTTAATCCTTATATTCCCAGCCTTGCGTCTTCACAACAAAGATTCCCTCCAGTATTACTTACTAAAAAGAAAAAAAGAAAAAATAAGCATGCAGATATTTTTCAGGTTCAAATATCAATTTTGAAAAACAAAATTAGCTGGGAACAAATGGGTTAATATGCTGTACTGGCACGCTTTGAATTAACAGTCCGAATAGTCTAAATTAATGTATTTAGCTCATAATTTAATTTTTAATTTTATTCATTTGTCATATTCATATCTTTATTTAAATATATGGAACTCAAGTACCTAGCAAAGAATACGCAAACAAAATATTATTTGTTATTTAATAAATAAAAAAATAAAAAAAATATTCTGTACTTCTTTACTAACAGCCAGTTGCTCTTCTTGTGGACTGCATTTTTGCATGTTAATATCATTCTTTGAAATATCCTCTTTAACACTAGAAAGATTTTTTTGTGCGTACATTTTCCGCAAACATACATTTTATATTTTTCACAAATATTATTTGTTTTGTTATTATGGCAAAGTCATTCTTGACAAATTCTGCGTTTGTTAGGATGACTTGCATTAGATGATATTGCAGCTGATCTCTGTTCTGGTGAAATTTTCTGTCTTGCATTTCTATATTTGGTGAAAGCTGTTGTGCCAAATGAAACAAGAGGTCTTTTCGTTGTATTTGATCCAAGCATTTATAGCAGCCATATCTAAAACATGG
>OZ005743.1:78283297-78319430 GCA_963930735.1 Dioctria linearis | reverse complement strand
GGAGAGCCAGGGTCCTTGAAGCTGTTCCGTTGTTGTAGTGAGGAAGCCTGGAAAAGTTCGGCTTTGTTTTGATGCCTGGATGGTCAACTCCGTTACTAAGTCGGACACCTATGTGCTATCGCAGATAGATGCACTACTGAGTCGACTTCCTCCCGCAAGCAATATCATAAGCCTGGACCTGAAAGAATCTTTCTGGCAAATCTCACTAGACACTGCTTCCAGAGAGGAGACCGTTTTTACAGTACCTGGTCACCCTCATCAGTACACAGTGATGCCATTCGGCCTATGCAACGGTCCTTAAACTTTGTGTTGCCCTGTCATCCTGAAAATGTTCTCGTCTTTTTAGACAACTTGTTAATCCTGTCAGAAGACTCTGATACTCATCTTGTTTTATTAGCCCATGTATCGGATTGTTTGTGGAAAGCTGGCTTCACTATCAATGTTAAGAACAGAGACAAAATACTTGGGTTTCATTGTAGGCAAAGGAGGAATAAGAACAGACCCTTGTAAGACCCCAACCATAGTCGACTACCGGTCACCTAAAAATGCTCAGCAAGTCCGACGTCTACTAGATATGGCGGGAGGGTATCACCGTTTCATTCCGAACTATGCTGGTCTGATTGCCTCTATAACTGACACCCGGAAGAATCCCAGACAGTTCCAACGAACACCTGAAAGCCAGACGTCTCTGGAACAGTTCATGCAGATACTTACTTGTACCCCGTTACTAGCGAGGGTTTAGTACTTTTGAACTTTTGAAGTTAAAACCCCTAGGTCCACCTTACAGTCCCAATTAAGTAATTTAAGATAAAGTAAAGAGGAAAGTGTAAAAGACCCTCTTCAAAGTCTTAACACTATCCAAATTAAATGAGGCAACGCACTCTTACACAACGTATAAAGTACTACTAAAATCTTTGCTCTGCTCCGAAGTTTACCTTTTTGATTGATACTGGAGCGGAGCTCAGCTTCTCCATTTCTACAGAAGGACTCATCTTCGCGAAATTAACTCTGGAATCTGCGCAGAATAACTCCATCCTACACCACCCATTCCAAATAGTGAAAAATTACTCCATCCTCTCATACGTGGCCTGCTTGGTCATGATTCTTTATCTCGATAAATTCCTAGTACCAATTACAAGAATAAATACATTTTTCCTTAAATTAACGATTCAAATGAATTTTATCCATATGAGGAATAATATTCAAATTACCAATATGTTTATTTGAAAAGCAAAGACCCAGAAAAGTGGTCTCATACTAAAAGTTTACTGTGTACTTAGATAACATTCTCCAATGAAAAAAATGATAAAAATCGATCTTCATCGATTGCTTCAAAAAGCAATTAACAATCGATCTCCAACCAGTGTTCCACACAAAGTGAAGCCAAAACATAATGAAAACAAATCTCCATCTATAGCCGTACAAAAGGCTAAATTATATAAAAATCAATCTCCATCATCACCATCTGTCTAGAAATAAATCAAAGAATTCAAGGAATATCGACAAATATTCATCTTCTTCACACTCTATCGAGTCGGAATCATCAAAGAACTCCTTCCAAATTCCACAAAAGTTGGAATCACATCTCCTTCCTATTAACAATCCGAAAGAGTCGAATTTACATAAATTAATCAAAATTCCGGCTCGATCAGAGTATATTATTGAAATTCCAGCTCCTCCTCTTCAATACGAATCGGTCTGTATCAAGAAGGAAATAGGGCTAGGTTTGTTTCTTGGAAACTCGGTTGTTGAACCAGTCAATGTATCCTAATCTTCAATACAAACGAGGAGGATGCCGATATGAGCCCTCACGAGGTGAACTCAGTATGCCAAGACTTGGACGACTTTGTGCTTATCTCTACAGATTCTGATAGAGATCCAATTAAGGGCAGAATAATGAAACTGCAAAACGTTATCAAATTGGATCACTGCAGCAGGAATCTGAGTGTATTCGCAACATCTGTATAGGGAATTCAATGATCTCGTCTACCTAGAAGTGGATTTCCTTTCATATACAGATGCGATTACCCACAAAATCGAGACACTCCAAAACAAACCGCTCATCTATACCAACCGTTATAGGCTTCCTGAGGCAATTCGAACCGTGATAAACAGGAAAATACAGTAGATGCTTGAGTTGGACATCACAAATTCCTCACATAGTCCCCGGAATTCTCCCTTACACCTGGTTCCCGAAAAACCATATGAGAATGGAAACAAAAGGTGGGAGTTGTGGTAGACTTTTGTCGTATTAACGACATTACTGATATACTAGACCAGTTGGGGAAGTCAAAATATTTCACAGAACTCGCCTTAGCCAGTGGATTCCATCAGATAAGAATGGACTCGAAGAACAGTGAGAAAACTGCCTTTAGCACACCCTATAGCCACTACGAATACAATCGTATGCCGTTTGGTTTAAAAGGAGACCCGGCAACATTTCAACGAGCAATGAATAATGTTTTATCTGGCATATATTGCTCCGTATACATGGACGATATTATAGCCCATGGATACAATCTCAAGAACCACAACTCAATACTCACAGCAGTATTTAGTCGTCATCGTGAAGTCAACATAAAGCTTCAACCCGACAAGTGCCATTTCCTAAGAAAGGAAATTAACTATTTAGGGCACATAATTACAGAGAATGAAGTCAAACAAGACCCAGCGAAGATTAAGTGAGTTCTGTGCTATCCTAGACGAACGAAGGAAAAAGATATTAAAGCTTGCCTTGGCTTCGTCGGCTATTATCGGCACTTCATTCCCACATTTTCTAAAATTTCTAAACCTCTCATAAATATTTTGAAAGAAGATATGCCTTTCAATTTGTGATGAAGCATTTTGCGAATTAAGACATAAATTAATTTCAGCACTAATCATATCTTTTTGCCGACTGTGATTACGCCATCGGAGCTGTTCTATCACAAGTTGATGATCAAGGAGATCATCCAATCACCTATGTGAATTGAGTTGTCAATGGTGCAGAGACGCGTTACTCAATAATTGAAAAAGAGCTCTTTGCCATCGTTTTCGCAAATGAGCAATTCAGACCATACGTTTATGTTAAACAGTTCACTATTATAACTGACCATAAACCATTAGTATTTCGCAAAAATTTGAAAGATCACTCCTCAGGACTGATGAGATGGAGCATACGTCTTGAGAAATATGACTAGAACATATATAACGGGTCTTCTTACTTCCTTAATTCTGAGGAACAAGGTTTGAATTAAAACTCAACAAAGAACAAAATTTTCTTTTATAGGCTGCTCGAAAACAGCACGAGCTACCGGAAAAGGTACATGAGATTTTAGAAATCTGAAAAGTGTACAATCATCAAGGGAAAAATTTTAAATATTAACAGTGTGTATGTCAAATACAAGTGCGGGAAGAAACATAATAATGAAAAACGTTATACAAATGTTTAGAACAATTGATATATGAGATAATATAACAGTATAGTAAAAGAACAAAAATTAAACTAGATTTAAGAAAGCAAAAGGAAAAAGAAAAGAAAAGAAACAAATGTAAATAATAACAATAATGATGTGTATATGTGTATACAGTCGAGAAATCGAAGAGCTGCAGCGCAATACAGTGCATAGAATCGGTCAGTGCGCATTAAGGCACCAAAAGGGTCGAGGCTAAGAGCCGGCCGGATGTCCCAACGGAGCCAGCCCGCTGAAAGCAGACGGGTACGAATGACCTGTACAAAGTAAGATCGCTCACCAATTTAAGTAACAAAGCTAGGTAACAGAAGACGACGATGTCAAGTGGGTCCCGGAGATAAGCTGGGTCTTTCGCATAGATCAAGTTGTACAAAAATTTCAGCCTTCTGTTCATGAGCATCCAAGAAAGGAGTCGACATAAGATGAAATATGAGAAAATCTGGGCAAGCCGAATATAAATCGAATCGGGTCATTGAATGTTACCGTGAATTTCCGCTGACAGCAAGAATCCAGTTTTGGAAATATTAGACTACCGAATATAAAGTGAGGTAGCACGAGAGCCTTTCTAAGCCTTATACGCATGCATTGTAACAATATATTTGAAGACATTCTTAACATACTCAGGGAAGAGTACACCTTTCCAACTGTATTAGATATATAATAACAACAACTAAACTTAGTATTTAGCACGACGCCCAAATTTTTAACCGACCTAGCATATAGTATGACAATGCCGTTGATCTTAACGACTGGTAGACCATTTAGATCATAATCCCTCATATTCATAAATGGACAGAAATCTGTCATGGTTTTACGTAAGCACCTGCCATTATGGCTTAATCTCACGGCACTCTTAATGCACGGATTGAAGACAATCGACAATCAGCGCCCTTGAGAGGCAAGAATATAATTTATATTCTGTCTCAACAAGTACCAGTTTATGTCAGTGCATGCTTGACATTGGACTTACTGGTCGAAGCGAGACCAACCTAAAATCTCTTCCGATCTGTGGGTCACGGCACCCGGTTGATTTAGCCCAACTCCACGCTGAGAGCCAATTCTCGGCGACCATTCCTCAAATTCACGGACACAGTATGCAATTTTGTCAAAAAAACAAACTACTCTGTTTAGAGAAGAATGTTCGCCTAATCATGCAGACTCAGAAAATCTCACTCTGGACGCATATGGGCTACCACAACCACTACGATGCTCCCACAAGGGGGGCCTTCCCAATGTTGAAGCGAATATCACTACTAGGTAGATCAGTTCGGGGCTCCTCAACCCCGTAGTACCAAGTTAGCAATGTCGGCTACCCAAATGGTATGGCTTCTTATAACATAATCGTACGATTATGAGTCTGAATCTTCATGCAGGCTCTTAAACATTACTGGTACCTTCCATTCGGGCTTAATCATACTAGCAATTAAAAAGTGACAGTAGTGGCCCACGAGAAGCTTATGATCCGCCCTTTAGGCTAGGGGAGGCTTGAGACTAACGCCAGTAGTCTTATAGCATACCAAGGTACAAATTCCAAGCTGCATACTAGGTCATATACGCGCTAGGCTTCACTAGGTACACGCACAATCATCAGAAATCAGAAAGCTATATCCTCAGCACAACGAAGCGCGGTGCACATAAATGACTTTTCACATACAGTTATTCTCACCCTGGCAGCTCTGCGTTTCACTTGCCCTTTGCACCACCACCCTGTTAATTCTAAATCGCATTTAATATTTCATGGAGATCTACACATCTGAACGAGGAACCACTATTATTATTAATCTGAACTACTTCATCAGTGCCCAATCGCTGCTGATAGGGTAAATTGGCTTGGGATTGAATAGATGCGAAAGCGTTGTTTAGGTCATTAGGATCAAGTTGTTATAATTAATTTACTTGGGGTACTCACTGCTAAATGCCCTGTCCGTTCTGCTGCGTGCGTATTCCAATAGGGGTATTTGGAGGGGTTGAATAACACGCCTTATTGCCTCGTTTATTTTGCTTTCTTTAATTTTTATCCAAACTTGTTTCACTTTCGCATACACTTTTCTACTTTAATTTTTTCTTAAACTATTCTCACATGAATTATTTTATTTCCTTTAATTTTATCCAAACTTGTTTCACTTTCGCATACACTTTTCTACTTTAATTTTTTCTTAAAACTATTTTCACATGAATTATTTTATTTCCTTTGTTCTTTTGCCTTTTATTTTTTCAACCGACCGAATCCGTAACCCTTTTACTTTCCAAATCAACTATTTTCTTCGCGGTGGTACTTACACTTTTTTATTTAACACACAACGATTCCTTTCAAAAAACCTTTTCTACTTATCTTCTTTCAGCACGACCGCGCCGCCACCAAGTTAAAAATACAACTCCGCTCTTGATCACTTTTTGTCGCGATCAAGAGCCTTCGTTCAGAGTAGAAAATGCATAGTTGCATTTTCACCCTGGGAAAATTTTCATTTATTCTGGACTTGATTAAACAAGTCCAGAATATTTTTTCGTTGGACGGAGGTTTGGAATTTGATGCTTTTATAAACATCAGCCACCGTCACGATGATAAGAATTGCCGCACGCGTATACATACAATGTATTTTCGCGGCGCGCTCTTCTTATCGCGAAAGCTTTTTTGTGATATGTATGTACGTTCGTACATACATATTGCAATTTTCACGACAAATCGTACTGATGGTACGATTTGTCTTTTGCTTTATTTTTTTAAAGTAAATATTTCTACTGGCAAATTTTGCTGAAGGCAAAATTTGCCATGGGAATAATTTTATTTTAATTTATGGAATGTGAAGAAAATTGCTGACGCAATTTTCTTCATTGATTGAATAGATAAGCTAACCATGTTTTAGGCATGGTTAGCTTATGTGAAATTTTATGCATGAAATATTTTAATATTTTTTAAATTTTTTTTAAATCTATAATACCAGTATATATATAAATTTCTAATTTAAAATTCTATTTGTGGGTAGTAGCCTGGTAAAGCTTTTGCTTGCTTGTCTGTTCCTTATTCCCTAGATTTCTAACTGGTTAAACTTGCTTCTGCTGTTATTTCGCAGATTTGGGCACGCTCTTATTTTCCTTTGATTTTATTTAGTTGTTATTTTCTTCAAATGCATCCTTTTCTTTAGTTTTGTTATTTTATCTTTTCTAGTTTTAATTTCAGTTTAGTTAGACCATAATTTTGTGCCCCTCTTTTTTTTTTATCTATTTCTATATATTTTCATATTTATTTTATTTCTATTTATTTATGTCCACTTTTGAGGTGGTTTTTCTTTAATTTTACTACTTTATCCAGTTACATTTAAATATAATGTATTTGATTTTATTTATAGGTATTTATTTATTCTAACTTGTATTTTGTTATGTAATTTTAGTACATTTTTGTGCATATACCTTTTATTATTTGCACTATAACTAATTATAATATATACTATATGCGTATATTGCTGTGTTTTTTTTTTGTGTTAAATCGTTACATATACATAGGTTGTTATATACATGCATAGATTTTCTTTGAATGCTTTACCAGGTCTACCTTTCCTATAAATTCTACTTTGATTAAGTGGCTCATGTTGACAGTATCAGTGTTCCATTTTTTTTTCTTTTTTTTTTTAAAACGATTTGGACTGATTTTGTTTTGGAGAGGCTTCTGGCTCGCCTTAGACTGGGTTGGGGAGCAGGAGTTCGCTCTTCTAAAGGAATTCCCTCTGATGAAATTTCGGGGTTACCTTGTGGTTGATTTCTCTGTTGTCTCATCCTGATGACAACAGGGTTAAGATATTTCACTGCCACAGCGATCATTATGGCCAAAACTAGTAGGCTCGTAAATGATAGAGAAGTTGTGGACAGGATATGGAGTTTTTACTTGATATCTTTTCTTGGTATTTTATAATTTTGTTTTGGATTTCTTCCAGCGAATGGGTGTCGGTATAAATTGATTTATGGATATTGTTTCCCGTTAAGATTTCGATTTTCCCCAGACTGTGGTTTTGAGTTCCTTGTAAAATTTCAGTCAGGTTTACGTTGAGTAGAGAGTGGTTGAGCTCAGGGAACTGATTCGGCTGGATAATTTTTAGTGGAAATTTACTCTGACCTTCGTATTTAAGCACTTTGTCACCTATTTGAACTTGACATGTTTGCGTTATCTCTAATATCCCTTGTCCTTCCAGTTTCGAGATTACAAAGTGATCTGGACATGTGATGTGTAGCACCGTGGAGGTGATAAAAGAAAATAGCCACGTATTGGGCTTGCTTAATTTGATCAGCATGTCTTTTTGTGGGATTTGTACTCTGCTCTTGCATTTGGGCATTTCACTTAGAGGGTTGTATAGCAATTTAATGGCACATTCGTTGGACGTTGCCGCTTTGATTATAGGCGTGTTCAGCCGGCCTACATACGTGTTTTCTTCCAAATTACTTGTTATTTTTTTGAAATTTTTCATGTCATCGCCTCTTAATAAGAGAAATTCCTGAGTTTTTTCGCTATTGGCTATGTATGAATAACCAGGGTCTGGAATTAATGAGTAATTTGCTGACTTGGATACAGGATAGCATTGAATCTGTTGTAGCCTCATTTTTGGCAGGTTAAAAATTGGGAGAGTAATTCTCACCACCAATTTATTCTGCATAAGGAGCGACTGAGCTCCTGCTGTCTGATATAGGACAGATAGACAATTTTGGTCATTTGGGCAATTCGAGGCCGTCTTGCGGTATATCTCCAACAGATTTTTGGGAGACATTAGGAGTGGATGAATATGATTGGTTTTACTAGCCATTATTATATCCAGGAGGGGCTTGTTGTCGATATTCAACTTCGATGATTTGGAGCAATAAGCTTGATATAATCTCTTGTCTCAGTTGCCTCCTAGTTAAATCATCGGCCACATGGTGGAGATCGTTTACCTGGTGGGCTATTTTTTGTTGTCTGTCTATTAACATTGCCAGCGGTTTTTGAATCTTTTCCAAGGTAGTTTTTACCACACTGATTTGTTGTTTCTCTAGCTCGGCTAGGGCTTGTGTATTCGATTCAAGTTCTTCTAACCTGCTGTAAATTTCTTTTTCGTTGTTGCTGTCCATAGTTCCAAACAAATAGTGCATGGCATTGCCTATTCCATCAAATAGTGATCTGGCCTTGCGTTTTCCTGGTACTAGTTCCCTAATAGTTTCCGTGCGCTTTCGTACGCTGTCTATAATAGCGTGTATGTGTAGTTGCTGCACGTTACAGAGGTCTTCTGGGTTTGTTATATTTATGCAGAGTTTATGCACTAAGTGCTCTGCATATTCTGCTAGCTTTATCTGTGCATCTAGTTCATCCAAGTCTATCTCGGTGAGGACATTCCAGGTGTCATGATATACCATCAGATTTCCTAGGTCCTCGAAAAATATACCCGAGCCATTTAGCTGGGTTATTACATAAGGTTTGTCAGCGATTGCTCCAGTTGTGTACTGGATGAAGAGGACAACTATGATGAATTTTAGCGCCATTTCTGTGGACAATTCAGGAGAAGAAAACAATCCTTTAAGCATACTTGTACGTACATTGTGCCGATTTAAACTGGGCAGTGGAGTGCCTCCACCGCAAATGTTTATGGGGTTGTATTGAAATGAGGTTTAATGGACACTATAGTAGGAATTTCAAGTCAACCTGGTTCATTTTTGTTTGATATATTTTTATTCGAAATATGGTTTCAAACGGTTATTATGTACCGTTACCGTTCGCTTACCAATTTTGATTGTGGTATTCACATCACTTGGTATTGCGATTACCTGATAAGGTCCTACCCAGATTTGGGAAAGCTTATGTTTTCTGCTTTCATTCTTGATGAGGACCTTGTCTCCTACATGGAAAGTTAGGGGCCGTACTGTCTTATCGTAGTACCCCTTTGAGCGCTGTTTACTTGCCAATAAGTTCTTTCTTGCCGTGGCATATGATTTTTGGAGCTTATACTTCAGTATATGATAGTAGCTCTCATGATTGTAAACGGGTTCGGGATCCCGTTTTAAATTTGATGGGACATCCGCTGTGAAGCCGTATAGGCAGTCCATTGGGGTAAGTTTAGTACCCTCGTGTACACTATTGTTATACACGAATGCAGCGGTTCGTAGGTATTGGTCCCACGTTTTGGGATTTTCATCTACGATTGTTCGCAGGTATTCAATCAGTGGCCTGTGGGCACGCTCTAGTGCTCCGTTAGACTGTGGGTGGTATGCCGAAGTCTGTAACTTCTTTACCTTTAGAAGCTTACATACTCTTTTGAATAATTCACTCAGGAAATTTGTTCCCTGATCGGTGAGTATTCTTTTGGGTATGCGATAGCGCGTAACGATTTCATCAAAGAAAACTTGCGCTACTGTGACTGCTTCTGCATTAGGTATTGCATACCAGTCGACAAATTTTGTTAAATTATCTTGGAAGGTCAAGATATATTTGTTACCTGATGTGGTCTCTTCTAATGGACCTACAATATCGAGGTAAACTTTGTCGAACGGTTGCTCTGCGATGTCCGTGATAACCATTGGCATTTTATATTGTGGAGATGCTTTCATCGTCTGGCACTTTGGGCATTTTTTAATGTATTTTTTAATATCGCTAAGCATGTGTCTCCACCAATACTTGCGTCTTATGCGTTTGTAAGTTTTTATGACACCTTGATGGCCACCAAATGGAGAATCGTGATTATCTTTTAAGATTGTTCGGATTTCCGTAGGGCTCGTGATAACTTCGGGTGTCTTGCCAGTACTTACTTTTTGCTCAGGCGATGCTGGGTTTAGTGTTTCCGCCTCAGTGTGTTGAATTTCGTTTTGGTCCGCTTTCGTGTGCTCTTCTGTCTCCACACTGGAGCTATTTAATGTCTCTTGAGCCTTTTGCTTCTGAGCTCGAGTCACGACGAAGCAATGGGCGGATTTCTTCTTTATCTTGTTATTTGTGGAATTGTTTTACTCCACATCTGAGTCCATCGTGTGGTGGACTAGGGCTTCTACCGTTAAGGTATTGCCTAAACTGTCTTCTTTTAATGCTTGAGGGATGCGACTTAGTGCATCGGCATTAGTGTTGTACTTCCCTGGTTTATATTCGATGTTGTAATCGAATTCAGATAATTTGTGGTGAAATCTCACCAAACGGGAAGTAGGGTCTTTCACATTGAAGACACCTTTGAGAGGTTTATGGTCAGTATAGACCGTGAATTTCCGGCCGTGAAGATAGCACCTGAAATTCTTGGTAGCCCAGACAATAGCCAATAACTCTTTCTCTATAGTAGAGTAATTTCTTTCGGCTTTGTTTAATGTGCGGCTTGCATAGGCAATGGGCTGGTCCTTTCCGACTTCTCCTTGAGAAAGAACAGCTCCTAGAGCCTCGTTACTTGCGTCTGTAGTGAGATTAAAAGATTTCGAAAAATCTGGGTAAATTAAAAGTGGTGGAGAAAATAAAGCATTTTTTATGCTTTGGAATGCTTCTTGGCATTTCTCTGTCCAAGTGAATTTTACATCCTTTCGGAGTAAATTTGTGATTGGACGTACAATTTTGGAGAAGTCTGGAATGAATTTCCTGTAGTAATTGGCAAGTCCTAAAATGACTGGACTTGCCTTACTGTTCTTGGAACAGGAAATGTTTGGACGCAGGCCGTCTTACTTGGGTCTGGTAGGGCTCCTTCGCTAGAACATTTATGTCCTAGGTAAACAACTTCTCTTCGTAGAAACTGGCACTTTTCTGGCTGCAGTTTTAAGTTGTTTTCTCTCAACTTATTGAAGACTTTCCTCAACTTTTCGTTGTGGTCGTTTAAATTTTTACCATAGATGACAATGTCATCTAGGTAGACAAAACATTCGAGGCCTTGTAGGCCTGTTAGGACGAAATTCATTAGGCGTTGAAATGTGGCGGGGGCTCCTTTGAGCCCGAATGGCATACGCTTGAACTCGTAGTGCACATAACTTGTGCTGAAAGCAGTTTTATGTCGATCTTTTTTGTCGACAAGGACTTGGTGATAGCCGTTGGCCAAATCGAGTGTGGTGAAATACCTTGCGTGACCTAGTTGGTCGAGAATATCCTCGATTCGGGGTAGCGGGAATGCATCTCCAATTGTCTTTTCGTTTAATTTACGAAAATCGACAACGACGCGCCACCTTTTTTCACCGTCAGGTCCCGCTTTTTTGGGGACAACTAGAAGAGGCGAATTCCAAGGGCTCTTACTAGACTGGACTATCCCGCTGTCTAGCATTTCTTTTAGCTGCTCGTTGATGACTTTCCGCTGTGTTTCAGCTAAGCGGTACATTTTTTGATTGATTGGTGCTTGATCTTGCACCAATGGAATATTATGCGTTATCGCATTTGTATAGGTGAGTTTGTCACCTTTGAGGAAGAAGATATCGTTATACTCTTCGCAGAGTTCTGATATCGAAATTTTTTCTTCCGCGGTTAAATTAGGGTCTAGGCTGAGTTCTTGCTCTAACCTAGAAATACGCGGATATTGTTTTGGGTCGTCCGGAGTTTCATTATCCGGGTATAGATATCGTACATGTTGTAATATTGCCGTTTTGTCGGCTGAGCCTTGGTTTGACTTACTCTTCCTTTTAGGTTTTTGACCTGTAAATAGATGAGGATTTTGCGATTGCTGTTGAGGCTGTATTTCGTTGCTCTTAATAATTGACAGGGTATTTGCTTCCTGCCTTGTTGACGGCTGAGTTTGGTACACCTGTGTGGTCTTTGCCTTAGGTTGTGTGGGATACTCATGCGCGTCAATGCTACTGCTTTTTGACCATGTAGAATTTTTTGTGTTGTGTGACGGTGGAGTAATATGCACCTTTAATATAGGCTTTAGCGACTCGCTACCGTTTTTATATGGCCGTTGTTTGTTTAAGAGTGATTTATGCCTCGGGATTTTGGACGGAAGAGTTATATGCACCTTTTTGGCAGGCTTTAGACACTCAGTTCCGTCTCTTGTGTTGTTTGATATTGCCTCTAAATTTGGTAGTGGAATGTGTGTTCTTTTGTGGTCTTTTGTGTGTGTTAATGGGACTAATATGTAGTCGTTTATTGGAAATAGCTGTAACTTTAACCTATGTATGACTACTTGATGACTGTTAGCGTTGAGGATACTGACCAGCACTAATTCTTCTCCAGATGACAGCAAACTGTTTGCCAAGAAGACTCCATCGCTTATCTCTTGTGATAAACAGAGCATTTCTTCTTGAATTTGTAAAGGGATTGGGGCAACAATTTGAGAGCGGGCAGGTATGCAGATTGGTTCCTTAAAGGTAACCAATTGCTGCCTGATTTCATCGGTCTCTTGTTCGCCCAGACAGCCTTTTTCACATTCCTTGGGCTCTTTTGGAGCTTGGCAGCCAGCTTTTCTCGTTTGAGAAGCCTTGAAGACACTGCAGGTGGATAGTTCAGCCTGTTTAGACTCTACCTCTTCTACAAGTGTTCTTACTTCGACTGCTTTTTCAGAACGTGGCTTGTCCGTTTCAAAATCTAATGGCAAAGCAAATTCGTCTGGATTAGTTTCCGTGCGAGGAAACCTTAGTGCCTTATTGGGACCCTCAACGTTACAGTTTTTTGCTAGGAAATCATTTCCTAGAAGTCCATCATCGGAAAGGCCAGGCAAGTTCTGTACGACTTGAAACTTGCAGGGAATTTTGTTTTTGAAAACGAAGTTTCCCTGGCAATTTCCCAGCGTCTTTCCGGTACCAAATGGGGTCTGAAGTGTACATGCCTCATTGTGGTTAATTTCTTTGAGATCTTTTAATGACCTTTTCTTTATTATACTAACCTCAGCGCCTGTGTCTACTACTAGTTTAGCTTGGCCGTTCAGGCCTATGTCTAAGGGTAGTTTTACTGTAGCGACACTGGAATCGGGCTGCTGAGGGGACCCTATTTTATTAGACGGGAGATTTATAGTCGAGCCGGGGAGTTTTGGGTCGACTGTACGTCGTTTCCCTGACTCCGGGCCTCCCATTTACGTTTTTGTTGGCAGTTATTTACTGCATGTCCAGAACGACCACAAAATTCACACTTTTTTCTTACGTTATATACTCTGGAATTGTTATTGGAATTCTGCGGCTCTCTAGGGCGTTGATTCAATGGTCCACCATTGTTGTGTGGTCTCTGGAAACTATTATTGTTTTTTCTGCAGTCACGCACGTCATGGTTATACATTTTACAGTTCACACAATAAGGCGTATTTTTCCTTTTGAGGCAATCAGCATATGCGTGGCCTCTTAGATTACAAAAACTACAACTGATTTTATTTAAATAATTATTTTTATTGTTTACATTAAAATTTCTATTTGGTGATTTTGGCTCCTGTTTTATATTTGCCTGTGTGAACTGTGATGGAAATGTACTGGTGCCTGCATTGGTGGGCACGCTGTTTTGCCAGGTATCCTGTGCGCATGGTATTATGCCTGGATTATATGGGGTGATTTGCAGGCGAATTATTTAGAATCCCTTGCGGATTACTTATCACAGGTGCATTTATTGACTGTGGTATTGGGTTCTGCATTGTACTGAATTGAAAGTGCCCTGGAGGTTGCAGAAATAGAGCACTTTGCTGGAGACGCTCCATGTCAAGCGCTCTTTGTACGAGGTCATCCACCGTGCCGTCTGTCATGGTCAGAAGGTATTGGCACATATACGGGTTATTGACTCCTGTTTTTAGTGCGTTTTTCGCGAAGTCTTCTAGCTGTGTTTTCACAGCGGGGGCTGCTGTAGCGCCATATTTGGACTCTGCTGCTTCATTACAGAGTGCCAGCATTTATTTCACTCGTGCCGTGAAGGCTGTGAGGTTTTCCAAAGGATACTGCCTTGTAGTAATTAATTTATTTACCAGTTCCTGATAAGTTTCCCTAGGCAGGTATGTACGATTTAGCCGTTCTTCTACCTCTTTGAAAGTAGTAGGCATATTTGCGGCAAACAGCTGGTAAGCTTCGCCTCGAAGTCTGGTGGGGAAGATTTGCAAAAATGCCGATAGTTCCTCCACCGAAATGCACTGGATTACCTGCCTGCAGCATCCTAGGAAAGTCTGGAGCTCCAGGCTCAATTTTGGGTGCTGCTCTCCCGAGAATAGGGGAACGAGCTGGGCAGTTAACTTGGCGATTTTCGCGTAATCTGCCATGTTTATATTGGGGATTCTGAAGCTTAAGTTTGATACTTTTGGGGAGCTAGTTTCTTCTATGCTGGTTTCCAAAAGGGAGTCGCCCAGCCAATTCAATAGGATTTCACTCACGGTGGAATCACTGACACTGTCTTCAATGGCACCTTCTCTTAATTCTACACTATTATTGGTAATTTCTGGTTCGAGAGAGTGCGAGAGTTCCCCAAACTGTTTTAAGCTTTCTTTAAATTTTTCCGTACTTTCTTTGAATTGCGCGATTTGCTCAAGACGCCGTTCACGGGTCCTTTTGAGCTGTTTATCGATAGAATCGCACTGTATAACAGAAAGTTCGGAGGAGTCTCGCACTTTCCCCTCTAGATATTTTAAATAATTTTCTAAATTTAAACTAGAAGGTCTTACTTGTGGGGGACCTGTAAGGATTGTCCCACTCCTTAATGTTACTCCTGGTGCTGGTTGAATTTGTTGGGGGTGTTTGATTAGCACCCTCTGTTGCAGATGTTGCTCCCTCGTTGCCTCCTTCGTACCGGGACGGATCTTCCTGTGCGTCGCCCGGTGAGGAAGATTGTTGTGGAGTTGGTGGAATTGGTGAGATTTCCGGCGGCGTCTCCTGGGTGGGAGCTTTCCTCGCTCATGGACCACCGTATGTAGAATTTGCAGCTAGGGGGGGCTTCTGCCGTCTTAGTTCCCTTGGTTCAAATTGAGACGGGGGGGCTTATTGCCTTCTTCGAGGTCCTCTCTCGATTCAGGATCGCTGGTTTTTGTGATTGAAGTTCTTTTGCTGCCGGGGGGGGCACGTGGCCTTTCTTAAATTCCCCTGGATAAAAAGCTGAAAGGGGGGCGCGTTGCCTACTTCGAAGTCCCTTTCAGCTCCGGATCGCAGATTGTCGGTTTGAGGATTCTTCTTTCAAGTTTCGCTTTGAAATTTTCGGCTGTGGACGTCTTATGTTCCTGGGCTGGGATGAAGCCCGCTATTGTCCCACGTTGGCACTTTGTGCTTTGATGAGGGGGTGGCTGCGTGTTTTTTCAAACAGAGCAGTTAAAGCTGTCCGACCCCGAGCGTTGGGAGCCGACTAGATCGAAATACTCCTGAAGCCAGACTCAACTTCAGGCGAAGGGTAGGGGTGTCTTGCCCAGTATTCGATTTCGTCCTCAACTCCTTTTGATTCGTAGGATAGAGGGTTTTCGAGCACTTATACTTTTGTTTTTTGTAAAGTAGGCTTCCTCTATCCTACCGGCTGCGCCAATTGTTATAATTAATTTTACTTGGGGTACTCACTGCTAAATGCCTCTGTCCGTTCTGCTGCGTGCGTATTCCAATAGGGGTATTTGGAGGGGTTGAATAACACGCCTTATTGCCTCGTTTATTTTGCTTTCTTTAATTTTATCCAAACTTGTTTCACTTTCGCATACACTTTTCTACTTTAATTTTTTCTTAAACTATTCTCACATGAATTATTTTATTTCCTTTAATTTTATCCAAACTTGTTTCACTTTCGCATACACTTTTCTACTTTAATTTTTTCTTAAACTATTTTCACATGAATTATTTTATTTCCTTTGTTCTTTTGCCTTTTATTTTTTCAACCGACCGAATCCGTAACCCTTTTACTTTCCAAATCAACTATTTTCTTCGCGGTGGTACTTACACTTTTTTATTTAACACACAACGATTCCTTTCAAAAAACCTTTTCTACTTATCTTCTTTCAGCACGACCGCGCCGCCACCAAGTTAAAAATACAACTCCGCTCTTGATCACTTTTTGTCGCGATCAAGAGCCTTCGTTCAGGGTAGAAAATGCATAGTTGCATTTTCACCCTGAGAAAATTTTCATTTATTCTGGACTTGATTTTGCTGAAGGCAAAATTTGCCATGGGAATAATTTTATTTTAATTTATGGAATGTGAAGAAAATTGCTGACGCAATTTTCTTCATTGATTGAATAGATAAGCTAACCATGTTTTAGGCATGGTTAGCTTATGTGAAATTTTATGCATGAAATATTTTAATATTTTTTAAATTTTATTAATTTATAATTAGGTATTTATTTTAGGCTTTTTAGGTACACAACAAAGTCCACAAGGACCAGAGTCTTTATAGTACACACATAGCCTACGCAGGTTACTCCACAAATTTCTAGCGGGCAGAACAGGATTTAACTTCGAATTGAAATATAAGTACTGTATGGATGAAATCTTTTAGAGAGCTTTAAGTGCTTTGAATATGAGACTATTGTTGAAAAGTTGTCATGCTTCATTACAGAGTGCCAGCATTTGTTTCACTCGTGCCGTGAAGGCTGTGAGGTTTTCCAAAGGATACTGCCTTGTAGTAATTAATTTATTTACCAGTTCCTGATAAGTTTCCCTAGGCAGGTATGTACGATTTAGCCGTTCTTCTACCTCTTTGAAAGTAGTAGGCATATTTGCGGCAAACAGCTGGTAAGCTTCGCCTCGAAGTCTGGTGGGGAAGATTTGCAAAAATGCCGATAGTTCCTCCACCGAAATGCACTGGATTACCTGCCTGCAGCATCCTAGGAAAGTCTGGAGCTCCAGGCTCAATTTTGGGTGCTGCTCTCCCGAGAATAGGGGAAAGAGCTGGGCAGTTAACTTGGCGATTTTCGCGTAATCTGCCATGTTTATATTGGGGATTCTGAAGCTTAAGTTTGATACTTTTGGGGAGCTAGTTTCTTCTATGCTGGTTTCGAAAAGGGAGTCGCCCAGCCAATTCAATAGGATTTCACTCACGGTGGAATCACTGACGCACCTTCTATTAATTCTACACTATTATTGGTAATTTCTGGTTCGAGAGAGTGCGAGAGTTCCCCAAACTGTTTTAAGCTTTCTTTAAATTTTTCCGTACTTTCTTTGAATTGCGCGATTTGCTCAAGACGCCGTTCACGGGTCCTTTTGAGCTGTTTATCGATAGAATCGCACTGTATAACAGAAAGTTCGGAGGAGTCTCGCACTTCCCCCTCTAGATATTTTAAATAATTTTCTAAATTTAAACTAGAAGGTCTTACTTGTGGGGGACCTGTAAGGATTGTCCCACTCCTTAATGTTACTCCTGGTGCTGTTGAATTTGTTGGGGGTGTTTGATTAGCACCCTCTGTTGCAGATGTTGCTCCCTCGTTGCCTCCTTCGTACCGGGACGGATCTTCCTGTGCGTCGCCCGGTGAGGAAGATTGTTGTGGAGTTGGTGGAATTGGTGAGATTTCCGGCGGCGTCTCCTGGTGGGAGCTTTCCTCGCTCATGGACCACCGTATGTAGAATTTGCAGCTAGGGGGGCTTCTGCCGTCTTAGTTCCCTTGGTTCAAATTGAGAGGGGGGCTTATTGCCTTCTTCGAGGTCCCTCTCGATTCAGGATCGCTGGTTTTTGTGATTGAAGTTCTTTTGCTGCCGGGGGGGGGCCCGTGGCCTTCTTAAATTCCCCTGGATAAAAGCTGAAAGGGGGTGCGTTGCCTACTTCGAAGTCCCTTTCAGCTCCGGATCGCAGATTGTCGGTTGAGGATTCTTCCTTCAAGTTTCGCTTTGAAATTTTCGGCTGTGGACGTCTTATGTTCCTGGGCTGGGATGAAGCCCGCTATTGTCCCACGTTGGCACTTTGTGCTTTGATGAGGGGGTGGCTGCGTGTTTTTTCAAACAGAGGCAGTTAAAGCTGTCCGACCCCGAGCGTTGGGAGCCGACTAGATCGAAATACTCCTGAAGCCAGACTCAACTTCAGGCTAAGGGTAGGGTGTCTTGCCCAGTATTCGATTTCGTCCTCAACTCCTTTTGATTCGTAGGATAGAGGGTTTTCGAGCACTTATACTTTTGTTTTTTGTAAAGTAGGCTTCCTCTATCCTACCGGCTGCGCCAATTGTTATAATTAATTTACTTGGGGTACTCACTGCTAAATGCCCTGTCCGTTCTGCTGCGTGCGTATTCCAATAGGGGTATTTGGAGGGGTTGAATAACACGCCTTATTGCCTCGTTTATTTTGCTTTCTTTAATTTTATCCAAACTTGTTTCACTTTCGCATACACTTTTCTACTTTAATTTTTTCTTAAACTATTCTCACATGAATTATTTTATTTCCTTTAATTTTATCCAAACTTGTTTCACTTTCGCATACACTTTTCTACTTTAATTTTTTCTTAAACTATTTTCACATGAATTATTTTATTTCCTTTGTTCTTTTGCCTTTTATTTTTTCAACCGACCGAATCCGTAACCCTTTTACTTTCCAAATCAACTATTTTCTTATTTAACACACAACGATTCCTTTCAAAAAACCTTTTCTACTTATCTTCTTTCAGCACGACCGCGCCGCCACCAAGTTAAAAATACAACTCCGCTCTTGATCACTTTTTGTCGCGATCAAGAGCCTTCGTTCAGGGTAGAAAATGCATAGTTGCATTTTCACCCTGAGAAAATTTTCATTTATTCTGGACTTGATTAAACAAGTCCAGAATATTTTTTCGTTGGACGGAGGTTTGGAATTTGATGCTTTTATAAACATCAGCCACCGTCACGATGATAAGAATTGCCGCACGCGTATACATACAATGTATTTTCGCGGCGCGCTCTTCTTATCGCGAAAGCTTTTTTGTGATATGTATGTACGTTCGTACATACATATTGCAATTTTCACGACAAATCGTACTGATGGTACGATTTGTCTTTTGCTTTATTTTTTTAAAGTAAATATTTCTACTGGCAAATTTTGCTGAAGGCAAAATTTGCCATGGGAATAATTTTATTTTAATTTATGGAATGTGAAGAAAATTGCTGACGCAATTTTCTTCATTGATTGAATAGATAAGCTAACCATGTTTTAGGCATGGTTAGCTTATGTGAAATTTTATGCATGAAATATTTTAATATTTTTTAAATTTTATTAATTTATAATTAGGTATTTATTTTAGGCTTTTTAGGTACACAACAAAGTCCACAAGGACCAGAGTCTTTATAGTACACACATAGCCTACGCAGGTTACTCCACAAATTTCTAGCGGGCAGAACAGGATTTAACTTCGAATTGAAATATAAGTACTGTATGGATGAAATCTTTTAGAGAGCTTTAAGTGCTTTGAATATGAGACTATTGTTGAAAAGTTGTCATTACAAGCAAAACAAGAGCACGTTGAGTCCATTGTATTAGTCTTTAAGTTAAGTAATAAGTGATGTAATAGCTGAAGGTAATGAACCGTATTTTGTAATGGTAATTTCGTATATATAGTATTGCAAAAATAACCTAACATTAAAACTTTCCTTTGGGTATTCAACATTGAGAACGAAGAATGATTTGAATATCGTATCGATGGCATTTAACATTGATTGCACCTTATGAAATATATGATCTGATGCTATATAATATTCCTTATTTTCTACGCAAATAATAATTTGTTGGCACGGCAGATTTAGTTTACTGTACCTTTCTCTTATTTTATTGTACTCCACTTTGATTTCTGGGTGGTTTTTACCTTGCGCATGACACTGGAAATCGAGTCTTCAATAGACGGATGCCAAAATACCTTCTTATTGTTTTCACCGGAAATTCAAATTCTCTGCGTGAGAGATAAAATGTAATGTATGAGCTTAAACACGGCTTCTACACATTAATCTGTAAACTATTAAAAAACCGTTGAAATTTTTTGATGCGGTAGTCTTTAAACTTATCGGTGTCTTCTGGAACGGACTTTCCAAAAATATTAAGGATATGTTTTGCTGATCTGTTGGCTTCCAGTTGTTCCTTTATTATTGGTGTAATTTTCTTGTGCAAACAAAGGCTAGTCTATATAAACGTCGTGGCAATATTTTTAGAATTTTCTAAAATCTCCCTGCGCGATTATCGAAAGTACTTTTCCCCTTCAGTTCAACTACTTCCCGTGGATTGTGCACGGATTTAACCCATAACTTGTCTTCTTCTGCTGATTTTTAAATCAGAGTCTATACAAACATATAATGAGAAAATAATATTAAGTAAGTAGGTACCATTGTTTGTGAAGCTTGCTTTCGCAGTCGATTCATCACAAATAACAGATGCTGATTGTCACAATAATGAAATAGACTAGGTAATAGAGGAATAGAATAGGTAAGCGACCTTGGTTTTTAGGGTAAAACAATTTAATTGTCTGAAGGTAGAAGTAGAATTTTATGATTCTGCTTTCCTACTTTTACAACCTTGGGCTTCACTAGCCGCATGATGCATCCACTGGTATCCGGAATTGAAGGAATTCTAACAAAAACTGGTCCTAGGTTTATGGTCCTGTTAGTGAAGGATCCATGAGTTGCCCTAATCGTGAAAATCACAGGTTATCGAAAAGTAGTCTGGTAGTGGATTAAGTCCAACAGTGTCGATCGGTGAAATGGTGAAGCCAAGGTGCGTGATATAGTGATTTGTGTTGAATTTTAGTTATAAAAGATAATTTTTATTGTAGTAGTTTGTGCGTATAGTAAAGTAGCGTAGCTTAGGTAAATTCGTAGGAATTTGTGTATATGTGCGGTGAGTGTTGTATTTTGAGTACATGCGTAAGTGAATTTTCGTAGCCGGTGCTCATGTCGGTGTACGCCACGGTGAGTACTCTGCTGACGATTGTTACACTACCTGCTGCCCATGTCGGTGTGCGACACGGTGGTGCCACGGTGAATCTGCCTGTACGATATCCCTTGTACCTATCCGTGTCGGTGTATGCCACGGCGGCGAGGAATAAAGGGACTACGATAAAGTAAGCCAGTGCGTGTGGCTAGTGTGTGTGTGTAAGATCGCCTACTGGGATTTATTTCTCAAATATATCTTTTGTCTTACAGGCGAGGAGCGAATCGAGTGAGCGGCCCGGAATACGCATATACATAAACATCTGATATAAAATGTAAAATAAATTTGTGTTAGTAGACTATGCGCTTAAATTAATACCTTCCTCCCTTTAATAACTCAGAAGTGGGATCAAGATAGCCCAATTTTGCAAATATTTGACACAGAAGCCGCTCACTTCATTTCGCTTATCCTCTTCTAGGCAGTAACATATTGTGCATGCAAAATATTGTCATATTCTGTAGTTTTGTTTGTTAAATATATATATACTTAAAAATGGCATCAGGATCGTGGATAGTAGAAGTCACGGATGAGCTACAGATTGAAAAACGGCGAAGAACGGACGATACCCCTACTGAAGAAAGTTTACTGTTCAGGTCGGTAGATGATAATAGTTCGGCAAGTACAAGATCCCACCTTAATGAGCTTACTGAACTACTAATATCGTTGGCATCCAAAGTTGACACGATGACTAATACTGCGGTTAAAATTGGGGAAATAGTGAAGTGGTACCAGTGTTCGATCCAGAAAAGAAATCACAGGATGTTAATCGATGGATTAATAAAATTGATGAGTTAAGTGCTATTTACGGATGGGATGAACTAACAAAGATCTTTTATGCGACAACAAGATTACGTGGCCTTGCCGAAATTTGGTACCAAGCTCTGCCAAGTGTTAGCCTCACTTGGGAACAGTGCAAGGGGAAATTTAGAGTTGCTTTTCCTGTACAATTAAATTATGCGGAACAGTTGGAGAATATGTTGAAACGTGTGAAAAGGAAGGAAGAGACGATATTAAATTACTCTTAGAAAAAACTCACTCTTCTAAATAATTGTGAAATCGAAGGAATCAAAGAAGTTTCGTGCATAATAGCGGGAATCCCGGACAGGAATATTCAAGCCGCTGCTAATGTTGGAGCATATTCAGAGCCAGAACAGTTGCTGAAATATCTGACGACTACCTTCGATTCTAATAATGATATCCACGTCAAACCATCTAAGCCACAGCATCTTATGAAGAGACATATTGATCATCATAACTCAAACAGGGGAAAATGCTACGGATGTGGTGGGCGAGACCATATCATAATAAACTGTCCGAAAAGGGAAAAGAAATGTGACAAGTGTGACAGATATCACTTAGGTGAATGCATGCGACAGCAGTATAACTAAAAGCAGACTCAGAAGCAAATAATGGCGCTACAGAAGGACAATGAATTAAGTAAGAAGTATTTTTTCACGCTTTTATTAATGATGTGAGTGTGAGAGTGTTTGTAGATTTAGGATCAAATTGCAATACTATCAGAGAAGAAACTATAGTAATTACTAACCTAAAATATGAAAATAAAATAATTAAAATTAAGGGATTTGGTGGAGGTGTAGTTACAACATTGGGGATAGTTAGAAACGTAAATGTCAAGATAGACCAGGCAGAAGCAGTCACCGATTTTATTGTCGTTCCAAATAATGCACAAAATATCGCAGCAATTATAGGACAACCACTAACCGAGCAATCCCATTTTGTGATTTTTAAAAATTTAAATAAATTTCGAATATTCGAAAACCATTTTGACAGCCTTCCAGCCGTTATCAATCTACCACCAACTAAAGTGCCATTTTGGGCAAAAGATGCCCTAGTTTTAATTCCTCAACACTCAGGATTCGTACAGTGCTGCACAACTGAACCAGGAGTTTATTATATCGAATCAAGCTTAAGACTGGAGAACGGAAATGAATACGTCGTTCCCCGAGGTGTGATAAATGTTAACGAAGATCTAGAGTGCAAAATATCATTGATAAATTCCACCGAACAAGAAGTTATCATCAAGCCTAGGAGAATTTTCGTACGAGGACAACCATGCAATAAAAATGAGGAACAGATTTTAACAATGGATGAGCAAAACGAGGTATGTAAAACCAAGTTGGAGGAAGTTAATATTGGGCCAGAGCTAACTGATTACCAAAGAATGCCTCTAATAGCATTATTACGAGAATATAAAAATTCGTTTGCAGTATATATGCAGGATTTGGGATGCACCAAGGCAGCAGAGCTAAGAATTGAGTTGGGGGACGAAAAACCAATTAGTTACAGACCTTATCGTCTCGCTCAAGCAGCTCGTGGAAAAGTTAAAGAAATCATAAATGACCTTCTTAAAAACGACATCATCCAGGAGTCAAACTCTCCTTTTGAATCCCCAGTGCTGTTAGTAAGAAAGACAAAGGGAGAGCAACGGTTATGTGTGGACTATCGTAGGCTTAGTAACAAAATTAAACAAGATAGGTACCCACTACCTAGAATAGATGACCAACTTGATCAGCTACATTGGTATCGGTTTTTCACTACGTTGGACATGACATCTGGATACAATCAAATCCCTGTGGAAGAGAAATTAAAGTATAAAACTTCATTCATCACACCGGATGGCCAATACGAATTTAATCGCATGCCATTTGGTATATCTACAGCACCCAGCATCTTCCCGAGAATGGTGAACAAAGTTCTAGGTCCACTAAGAGGAACAATCGCGATTGCGTATCTGGACGATATTCTTATTCCCTCCGTATATTTTGATGATGGAATACAACGATTGGAGACAGTACTGAAAGTTCTTCATAATAATAATCTCACGTTAAACCCAATAAAATGCCATTTCTTCGAGACATCTATTTCCTTTCTGCGATTTGAAGTTAACCATCAAGGAATCCGACCAGGAAGTGAAAGACTAAGTGCATTAAGGAGTTTCCTGTACCACAAAATGTCCATCAAATCAGACAATTCCTTGGCCTTACGCGACTTTTTCGACAATTTATTAAGGACTACTCAATGCTAGCGAAACCACTTACTAAGTTGACTAAAAACGAATCGAAATGGTCATGGAGTGATGTGGAACAGGATTCCTTTGACAAACTTAAAACGTTGCTCATTCAGAGACCCATTTCGGCTATTTATAATCCACTCGCGGAAACAGAGGTTCACACGGATGCGAGTAAGTTAGGACTCGCAGGAATTCTTTTGCAGAGAGAAAATAACGAGAAATTACATGCTGTAGCCTACTATAGTAGACAACTACACTTCCTGAAGAAAAGTATCACTCCTACGAATTGGAAACCTTAGCAGTGGTGGAGACGTTCAAGAAATTTAGGAAGTATTTATTTGACATTAACTTCAAACTCGTAACCGATTGCAATGCTATTAAATCGGCCGCAAAGAAAAAGGAGCTGATTCCCAGAATTGCTAGATGGTGGCTAGCACTACAAGAGTTCAACTTTACTATTGAATATCGTCCAGGAACACAAATGACTCATGTAGACGCGTTAAGCAGGAATCCGGTAGCAGGCAATTCGGCAATAGAAGAGCTCGTTTTCTATAGAGCTGAACATTAACCCCTTGGTCTATTTGCTGTGTTTTCCTATACCTGCTAGTACACAAACACATTTACAAAACTTAACGCAAGAGTTCTCCCGAGCTAAACGTCGATTAGTCTCATAATGCCCTGAAATTACACCCTCTCAGAACTATTCACTATCTCAAGGAAGGTAACCTAAATGACTGAGCTTCCTTGCTCATATCCACTACTGCCGTGACCGTACCCATTCTACCAATAGTAACTAACTGTGTTATTTGATTCCTCTGATTTCTGAGATGAGGTTAACTTTAGGAAGGGTGGGATTATAATCTGGACTCCAATAAAAAATATTATTTATTTTTTTAGTTAGACTGTCTTATTTCGGACTACTCGGCTTCATATCACGAATGTGCCACCAACCAAGCTCTGTACCCCTAGCATCTCTAAATCTATACACAATCTTCGATCTCTTATCGGACACCTTGCACCTAATAAATGTTGGCGCAAGTTTTGCGGAGAACTGCTTGATAGGATAAAATATCGTTTAAAAACTTCGTCGCCTTCGTTAAATTCCTTACCAATGACATGCTGATCCAAAATTTTCCTATTTCGTTTGTATGCATTTTCGATCCGTCCATAAATATCTAAATATATGTCCTGTATCCTAACTATTGCTTGTTTGTCTTTTCAACAGCGTTATTATCATTGCTGTCCTTGCACAGTTTGCGATGTTCCAAAAACTGAGTAACTTTCTTGACGGTTACAACACGTAAGGCGAATATGCATACTTATTTCGTAAACCTGTCACATATCACTAGAAGATATCTGTTTCTTTTTGTTGATTTAGAAAATGGCCTCATGAGATCCGCAAACGTTTGCCAAGGTCTCACTACGCTGCGGAATTTTCCCATTAAACTAAAGGCCTAATGATTTGTGCTCTTCGAGGCCAGACAAACTTCACACGACTTCACGTAACTCCCAACATCCTTAGAAACTCCAGGCCAATAATACCGCGCTAATACTCTGTGTTTCGTTTTATAAATTTTTAAGTGAACGACTCGCGGGGCGTTGTGACATTCATTTAACACTGAAAGTCGAGAAGACTCCGGTACGACTTTCTTCCACTTGATCTGTGAAAAACTTGCCTTGAATTCTTGTATGAACAATTCATTTTCCACAAATTTCCACCTACTAATTCATCTCGAGTTACTCCCCATGCTTTACCATTTCATGATACCAGTAGTCGCTTGCTGCTGGTTTACAATCCAATAAGTCAACCGCAGAAATCCTTGAGAGTGCATCTGGAACCACATTTTCTTTACCCTTCACGTAATTTACTTCAAAGTCAAAGGACTGTAGTTTCATCACCCATCTTGCCAACCATCCAGCTAAGCCTTGTTGTCTGAATAATCAAGTCAATGCAGAATTATCTATTCTATGTAGAATCTGTAGCCTTCTAAATAACCACGAAATTTCTCTACCGCGAATACGATACTTAAACATTCCTTCTCTGTAGTAGTTTAGTTGAGCTCTGCGCCTCAGAGTTTACGACTTGCTTAAGCTATCGGTTGTTTTTCACCTTCTTCGGATTTCTGAACTAAGACCGCTCCAATTAAATGATTGGATGCATCACATTGTACTACGAAAGGCTTGCTTAAGTCAGGGTTAGACAATACCGGGTATTCTATCAACTTCGTTTTTAAATTCACAAATGCCTCTTCTGCTTCAGGTGTCCACGTTAGAACTTTTCGACTAAGCTTTCCTTTTGTAAGGTAGAGCAAGGGAGCCACAATTGCAGCAAAATTAGGTACAAAGCGCCTGTACCATGAAGCTAGACCAATGAACCTTTTCATTTCCGTGAAATTCTTCCGCTTAGGGAAATTTAACATTACCTCGACCTTCGCCGTATCTGTCCTCAAGCCTTCGCTATCTACTATAAATCCCAAATACTTTAATGACGTCCGAGCAAACTGACATTTTTCGAAATTGACCGACAACTTGGCCTCTTCTAATCCATTCGCAACCCAGTCAAGCACTTTCACATGTTCCTCAAATGTTTCTGTAGCAACAATAATGTCATCTAAGTACGGGGAGACTGCCTCCGAGTAACCAAACAGTCTATCCATCAGTTGTAAGCTGGCCGTACCGAAAGGCATTACTTTAAACTGATATTGATCCACGCCGTGTATGCAGAACCCTGTCTTCTCCTTAGACTCTTCAGTCAAGGGTATTTGCTAGAAGGCATCTTTGAGGTCAATAGTCGATAAATAGTGCATTCTATTAAGACCGGCCAAAACACCTTGCATGCAAGGAAGCGGATATGCTGATCGTTTAGATGCTTTAATAAGTTTGCGACTGTCTATACATAATCTATTGGCTCAGTTTGCTTTTTTAACTAGCACTACCGGTGAGCACCATGGACTGAACGATGATTCTATCACTCAGAGATTCAATATACGTTACGTTTCTCCTACATACCTTTCGTGTATAGCTGGAGATACCTGGTAGCCCCTTTGTACAATCGGATGAGCATCCTCCGTGTCTATGTTGTGCCTCAGCAGGTGAGTTCTACCCAGCTTTCCATTGCTCAAATTTCGAAACGATCCTTGCTTACACTCAGCTTCAATGCCTGCCATTCCGTTGAAGTAGTAGCGCTCTTTAATCCAAAATCTTCCTGAATCATTACTTCATTAACTTCCCATTTACCAAGACGGTGCTATGCAGAGACTTGAAAGCTTTTTCAAAAATCAACTCCTAAGATGATGCCCTTGTCTACAGTCTCCACGGCCATTATTTTCAGAATTTTTATTACCGCTTTGAACTTCACCGGAATATAAAATACTATTGATACGTTATGTCTAGTCGAATCGGCCGTAAAAATTGGTTGGCAGTCTTCATTAATCGCTTGGATCTTAAGACTCTCTAATAACACTATTCCTTGTTTTCCGACAATCCTTATGGATGCGCTACTATCTAAAAAGCTACTTCTTCTGCCCCCAATATTCTTATTAAAATGTGTGGACGCTCGTCATTGGAATTGATTATGCATTTATTGCTCTCTCTTAGTTTGCTGCCTGAAGACGAGTTATTTCTGAAGCTGATCTTATCCTCTGCATCCCAGCTTCGTTATTGTTTTCCGTTCTCGCAGGGTTAGATGTAGACTGGTTTGCATTCGATGATATTACATTTACTTGTCCTCGAGTGCTCACGTTTGCATTCATCGAGCGATACTCATTCCCCTAATTCCTGTCAGGCCACTCGTGACTGTTACTAGGAACATTGTTTGTATATCTGTCGACATTTGTCCGAGGATGATTTCCACTGTTTCTATAAGATGGATCGTTGTACTCACGTCTGTTGCTCGATTGCTGCCGCTGAAGTTGTGTCCTATAAAATCCCTATTGTAATTATCCGCATTAGTCCTCTGCATCCTATTAGGCCCTTGATACATACAAGGTCTCCAATGTAAACGACCGTAAAAATTAGCATTCACTGGCTTGGTTTGAAAAGAGCTTACATTTTCTTTTGCTTGAGCTTCAACCTCTTCAACTTTTCGACACGATTTTTCGAGTTCTTCTACAGATTAAAATTCCAGGAGAGTTAAGGCGCGCACGTGCGGGGGAAAAGATTTCGCCGAATTGTCCCTACTTCGTCTTCCTCATTGCGGGTGAGGTAATTGCATAAACAAATCTTTGATTACCGAAATATACTGCACGATACTTTCATTATCCTTCTGCTTCCTTTTGTTCTATGCCTTAGTAGCTTTTCCACACTGTACAATGGTTCAAAATCTTCCAGGAATTTTTTAATTAATAATTTTTAATTCGTTAGTTATTCGCATTTTCTTCGGTACCACCTCAATGCGGAACCCTCCAATAGATAAGCTAGCGACTCGAGAACCTCTACATTCGATACTCTTCTAGATCTGACAAAATCGGCAACACCCTGCAAAAATTCAGAAGCAGAATCCCTTGAAATGTACCCAGAAAACTTAATTGGCCATTGGTACAGCTTGGGGCTCGCCTGATTACCACGGTGTACAGAACGTGGAACCAACAATGATGCACTCATCTCATCCTCACTATCTGCAAGACTTAACGAGCCTATGCGCGTGGTAAAATTCGATCTATCCAAGCTTTCATGTGCTCTAGCACCTCCATCTTCACCACCGCTTTCATGTCGACTGGTCTCCTCCTCTACACTTACTACCGAGTCGTTAAAATTCACACTGCTCCTTGTATTTGTGTTTTTCACACTCTCTCCTTTCCAGATCTAATATTCTGCCCTTTCAATCTTATCTTTAAGCACCAAAATGCTGGCCAACAATATATCCTGCATTGCTTTAAACTCTTCATCACTCGAATTTGTAAGTATTGTACGCTGACCATCAATTTTGTTTCCGCCACCAGTCCACTTTTCCTTTTCTTGTATAGTCCAATGGCCTGACCCCTCAACATCGCATTTCATATGCAATCTCACGATCCGCAAAAATTTTTGCAATATCTCCAAATGACATCTTAAGCTGTATCTCTACACCCAATGCAAGACTTGACCTTATATGTAACTGTGATTGCCGGTAATAACGTTTCTGATCGGATGTGCCCAATAGTCTAATCTCATGGAACCTTATAACCAAAGTATGAATTATAGTGTACGTTTGAAATTTATATTATTTTTGTTAATAAAATTTTGCATTTTTTTACGAAAGCGCAGTACGTTATCTACAATGTCTGTTATACAATAGGCAATGTCGTAATTAAAATGGATGTCCAGAAATTTGTCAGATTCCCATCACGCCACACCGGATTATAACATTAATTACCTAAATACCGGACACGTGCAATTCCTTAGACACAGTCCCAGAAGCGGTGTGCTATGCGTTTGTTTTGTTCAATTTTGCCTACCCCTAAATTTGGAATCTACTAGAATCCACTCAAAATTTGGGACCAAGCGGTATGCTAATACATTTATTATTATAACAAGTTGTTAAACCTAAATAGTTATATTGTACGTCTGTATATTATTCGTATATTTAGCAATTTTAATGTGAACAAATGACTTAAAAATAGGAGTAAATTCCGTCCAGATGCTTATTAAATTAATTAAAGAAAAGAGTATACCTTATTCCAAGTACGAGAAAACTGAGCTTACGCTTGTTAATTCACTAAAGTTATAAAAGCATTTCGTCCACAGTCAAAGTTTTAATATTGACATAATTCTAAGTGCGGGCCTCTTATAATAATGGGAACACACGAATGAAGTAAGTTAGCTTATATTTATTTAAGGTTGCTTATATTTAAGGTAACTTATATTTACTTTAAATGCTCACTAGAAGATGAAGAAACGTCAGTAATCAGCATCAGGCTACGTATGGCACTACCGAGGCGGATTCATTCTCGACTCCCAGCTGACACCTTCATTCGGCAACTTGTAGAAGACACCATTAGCATGAGTCTAATGGCTCCCATCGAGCATTATGTGCTACCTCAGATCGACATACAAAACTTTGCGCAGTAAAGAAATTCCAAAACCGCAAAAATATGACTTCAAAATATTACGTACAAGTTCTAATTCCAAAAAAAAATTGTACCAAGAAAGACAAAGTTTGGCTGTCCTGACTTTTAAGTCCGACTTAAAAATGGATGTCCCCAACATATCGGGTTGAATTATCGAATTTAGTTGCGGATCTAACACTAAAAAACTAAGAAAAGCTTGGACCCAAACAGCAGACCACCTACAGTTCTTGTGAATGGGAATACTACACTATATTTCAATCTGGACTACTAGCTCAGCTTTTGCATGTAATTATTGTCCCTTTGCAAGCGTCAGAGGATGCTACACTTTCGAATAAGTTTAATACAATCTGGTTTGGACTTATGTTTTGTCTTAAAGGGTTAAACTCTTAAAATATGGTGTAGCAATTCAGTTTGGCATGCCGGCTCATTAATAGTCCATGCACTAAACTACATTGACTTCAACAAAAAAAAAAAAAACTTATTCAAGATCAATAACACTTCATTTTTCGTGTAATACTTCAGTATGAGAATTAAATTGCTTATGGAGCTAACTCGTAATATTTATCGAAAATTCTATATACTCCGCGCAAAATACAGCGAACGTATCTAGAAGTTTATGTTGTGTGTATATTTCAAAATAAAGATGTGCTTCTCGTATTACCCACTGCTATTTATACAAAACTACCAGTTAAAATATTAAGACAATTATTGCCATGCCTAAGTCGACGCAATGACGTCCTTTCACACTTTAAGGAACTTGGAGAAACATACAACCCAGCACAGGTGAACACCTCAATAAAATCTTTCTTTCAATCTAGCCCTGCTGGTTCACGCAGCATTAGATCCAACTTAAGGAAGAACCAGTTTAATGCCAACGTGTTACTTCCAATGACATATATAATATGGACTGCTTAACTTTCTATTTCGTGTGGGCTCAATTGCTTATAAAATTTCTTACGCCGCGCCGGTGCCAACATTGAAAAAATCATTGGCGGGATTTGAAAAAATAAGCGCGCAGCTCGAAAAGTGATTATAATAAAACGTTTCGAACATCTGCTTCATATCTTATGAATATATTGCCTCTGGTAAAACAATTTTATCAGTAATAACCCTAAGTAATTAATTTAAAAACATTTATTTCGACGGACCCATTTATTTATTTGTTGTTTACAGTTCTCCTCAGTTGGTACTTGGTGCTTAGACCGAAAGAGTCAGCAATATAGAAGTGAGCTCACTTTTTGCAGTGCATTTCCATTAACGTAGTTAGTCCATATTATATATGTCAGTGGCTACTTCCTACAAACTACAATAGAGCGGATCTGATAGTCTCCGCCTGCTGAACTAGCACGAATCTCAAAAAGGAAAAATATATGTAATGCTAATATAAAATGAGATGCCAATATTATTAGCAACCAACACCAATTTCCGAATGCAATGTTAAGGTCACCTGTATGTCTACTTTCGAATTATCAATACCAAACAAAATGTTATATGCGATGATCTTGGGTAGACGTAGCCCAGCTGGCAATTCTTTGAGGTGCATAGACACTCGACATTAATATTCCGTTGAGAATAGTTTCTCTAATTTATACAAATGCATACTGTACTCAACTTCCTTTATATTCTGGATTCTCGTTCTTTAATTTTTTCCTTCTTTTACTTTATCTTAAGAACTTGTTTCTCAGCGATCTTCTTCCTCCGAATCTTTATTTTATATGTACTCTTCTGTTGTGATTGATTGATAGCACACAATATAATGGCCTGCTTTAATTACACAGACTCACTTCTTTACTCTTTACCAGGGCTTCTTTCTTCCCTTCCGTTTTATTTAAGAACACCGAGATGCTTGCACCTTGACTTCAAGAATCAACATGTCTTCCGGAACCCCGCCCGATTCACAATTCGAACTCCGAACCTTACTCCACCTCACGGTCTACACGTTGCACTTCGCACTTATGTAGCAAAATATCCACAAGACTGGGATACATGGATTCCTTATGCCATGTTTGTCATTTGAGTACAAATTATTCTCCACGTGAACTCCTTTACGGATTCCCAGCAGAAATCCCAAACAATTTTAAATCTTCTTCAACCGTTTGCTATTATTATGACAATTATGCAAGCGAGTTAAAAGCACGTCTGCAACATAGTTTTAAAATTACGAAAGACATAGCCATGGTCAACATAGAAAAATCCAAATTGCAATACGACAAGAACTCTCTCGAGAAATATTTCATAGTAGGCGATAAAGTCTTCAAGAGCACAGTACGAGATAATAACTACTCACCACTATGGTCAAGTCCGTACGAGATTATGGAGATCCCCCGAAATTTCCACTATTAAAATTAATAATAAAAATAAAAGAGTCGACAACAACGACTAAGAACTTTTATCAGACTGATATGAAACCACTTCATAATATCATCTTCCAGGTTTCCAACATGATGCATATAGCAATCAATTTAATTTTCATCCGTTTCATCGACGGCTCAGGGATAGAGATAAACTAGCTAAATGTCACTACGGGCATTCATTTTTAGGAATTTGTCAGAACCAATTTCTACACGAACGAATGGAAAATCATCACCTATTATAACCTGGCGAATTTTAAATCAGAATTCAACAATATCCAGTTCATCGCACAACAAATAACAGCGACATGCCAGAGACTTAATAGGAATTCAGTAATGGCGCACACTTGTAACGGTATGTTGCTGCAATTATATATTATTATAGCAAACATAGAATATAGGAATATGTTACTTGTAACTCAAAATAGGAAACAAGAGCAATATTTAATTAATGCAATAGGCTCGATTTCTAAAGCTTTTTTTCGGCATATTGGACGAAGATGTTGCCAAAATATATGACGAGCAAATCCATAACCTTACGTTAAACCAAAACTCGCTCCTCTCCCTTATGAAAACCCGAACTGCAATAGTTGAAGCAACCGCATACATTATCAGTAGTGTAGCTATAAGAGTTCTGGATTACTTTTTCTATACAAAAAATGTCCGGAAAATTCCCACTATTTGGGTGGTTTTGGACCGGGCCCTGGGCCACTGGGGGATTCCGTCTAGTGGTCTACGTTACAGGGCCTGCCTGGGGGAATTCTTTTCCTACCGTCTGGCTGACCAGGAGATGACGTCATCTGGGTGGCTGATCCCCTTCAGCTGTTCAAATTCTTGTCTTAGCTGATTTTTTAATAAAATTATGTTGGATTTTTTGCAGGAATCGAACCGAGAACGCTTGGTTTTGCAAAATCCGAGATTCTCTACCATGAGACCATGGAGGTGTTGTGTGAATCTTCTAGGTGGTTTGAGTACATACTAAATGTGGGGTTATGTCTCGGCTTACTGGTTAATGTCTTGGATGCACCATTGGGTTTTGACTGGCTTATGTCTTGGATACACCATTGAGTCTTGACTTGCTTAGTCTTAGATGTGTCATTTGGTCTACTGCGCCATAGTGGTACTAGCTGATACTACCAGCACGCTCCGGTACTACGGTTTTCTTGAATGTGTGGTACGGTTTTCTGGAATGTGTGAAGTTTTTTGCTTCAATTTTGCCCAAACGTGGCAGCATGCTACAGTTTTCTGTGCCCACACGTGGCAGCATGCTACGGTTTTTTTTATGTATGAAGTTTTCTGCTCAACTTGTGTCCATAAGTAGCAGCAAAATGCTACGGTTGAAACGAACTTTTTTATTTTGTCGTGATGGTGTGTTTTGTGACTTTATGAACTTGAAGAGCAGTAAAGGCGTAAGGGTGTGGTAATGTTCTGCATTCATTGCATGTATATTTGCTTTTAGCGACGGGCACTGTTTTCTCAGACATAATTTTTGGAAGCTGGATTGCTTGGTCTGCCTGCCTACCGCTTGGCAAAGGAAAAAGAGATATAATGCGAAAAAATTTTCATCAGAATTTTTTGTTTTTAGTTTATTATGATCGCAGTTTTGCATATTTGCTCTGGTTTTCATGGTTTTTAGGTGAATGCGATTGCGTAAGCGTGGAAAAAAATAAGCAATTATGATTCTGCGAACCTCTTATTTTTTTTAATTGCTGTAATATTTCATTAGTACAAAATAAGGGTAACGTATTTTAGAATAATTTTTATTGAAAAAATCAATGAATGGATGGAAGGGTCGGTTATACGATGGATTGGATGGGATGGTAGGATGGATTAGACGAATATGGGTGGATCAATAGTATGAGGGGGTAAGAGTGGGGGTTAAATCTAGATGGATTGGATGGTTAAATGGAATGAATGGAGGAAAGGAAGCATATGTGATAGGATGGACGCGGCATGGTAGCGAGAAAAGTTAAGGGTGGAGTTTTGGTTGGCACCACGAAGCTGACGCCAAAATTCCTGCAACTTTTACAAATTAATTCAAAATAGGAGCGCGTAAATATTTAAGAAAATAAAAGTGATGCCAATTTTGTTATTGACAATTCCAAGTTATATAAAATTATTTATTAAATGTTATAAAATGTTTATTTTTTAACTTATTCGCTATACGATTTACTACAATATATGAGTACCTACCTATTCCATTTTTTCGTAACTATAGCGGAATTTGAGTCTAGAATATCCGCTTGGCAAAATTTATATACATATTTACATATGTATGAATATAGATGATTATCCTAACTAACTTAAGGTTTATACATACCTCTAAATATTTCTAAAATATTATGTACGGGAATGCTATGAAACTTCATTGGAATAACGTTGGTAACAAAAAAATTTACGTCTATGGCTCCAAGAGTTCCAGATTGCCTCCAGATTACTTTTCACTTAAAACCCCAAAAATTTCGGCAATAAATAAGATCTTTACAACAAGTGTTCTTCAGAAATATAAAAAAATAGAATCCACACTCAACTTTTCTCGCTTCCGTGCCGCGTCCATCCTATCACCTATGCTTCCTTTCCTCCATTCATTCCATTCAACCATTCAATTCATCTAGATTTAACACCCAATCCCCCCCCCCCCCCCATACTTTTGATCCTTCCGTATTCTTCTAATCCAACCTACCATCCCATCGAATCCATCATATAACCGACCCTTCCATCCATTCATTTATTTGGTCAATAAAAATTATTCTAAAATACGTTACCCGTATTTTGTACTAATGAAATATTACAGCAATTAAAAAAAATAAGAGGTGCGCAGAATCATAATTGCTTATTTTTTCCCACGCTTACGCAATCGCATTCACCTAAAAACCATGAAAACCAGAGCAAATATTTAAAACTGCAATCAGAATAAACTAAAAACACAAAATTCCGACGAAAAAACTCTCGCATTATACCTCTTTTCCCTCTGCCATGTGGTAGGCAGGCAGACCAAGCAATCCAGCTTCCAAAAATAATGTCTCAGAAAACAGTCCCGACGCTAGAAGAAAATATACATGAAATGAATGCAGAACATTACCACACCCTTACGTCTCTATTCCTCTCCAAGTTCATAATGTCACAAAACACATCATAACGACAACATAAAAAAGTTCGTTTCAAGCTTTCGGGTTTTCAACTTTGATGACTTACAGCTTTAACATTGTTCAACTAGAAGTGACGTGGCACAGGGTGCGAACAGAAATGGTTGCACATTTTGTGTTCTTCTTGTCCCTTCTTGTAATTTTATTATTCTAAGGTAATAATTAAAGTTAACAGTAGGAAACTTTTGTTCGTGCCAACGGATTCTAGATGGTGGGTATGTGGGGGTATTATAATATAGTATAGGGAGGGTGGTAATGAAATTTTTATCAGAAATCCTCTACTGGCTTTGGTTTTCGAGATATTAGCGTGTTAATAACTCAAGTTATTTTGTTCATTCTAGGTGGTGGGAGGGGGATCGAAATTTTCATCAGAAATCCTTTACGGGCTTTGGTTTTCGAGTTATTA
>OZ005743.1:78276404-78278097 GCA_963930735.1 Dioctria linearis | reverse complement strand
TTGCTTCCTTGAATTCCAAAATAAAACTGATTGCGAATCTGATTCAGCTCCTGAATTTATAGTCATGATTCCAAAACAAGTTTAATCCTGCTTAAAGCAAATGTACAATATCAGCACATTAAGCTGAATGATTCATGTAATTTGACACCACACACCCTGTAACCAGCCCAATGCCAAGAATTTTACTGATTGAAACGTTTCATTGGAATTCGTAAACAAATTTCCACATCCTGTTATAAACAAATTTAAGCAATATCAGCAAATGATTCATGTTTATTCTTTTCATATAATTTTCATTACACTTCCTGTAGGCAGCCAAAAAATTTACCGATCGAAACGTTTCATTGGAATTCACATAAAGTAAACAAATGTTCACATTTTCTTGTATGTAAACAATCTCATTTGCAAATTCGACCAGCAGAATAAGGTAATCAAATTAATTTGAATGATTTTTGTTTTTTTTGTTTATCGTGTAATTCGATATCATCTCAGTCTGTAAGCAAATTCGTTGGAATTCATCCTGTGCCATGATTATTGTAGCAGCAGGATCATTCATGTTTACAAACCGTTCCTATAAAAGCCCAAGCAGACCCTTGGGGAGCATCAGTCATTCTAAGTGATTCTCAGTGTTAGTGTCTAATAAAAAAAATTAAAAATTTCTATCACAGTAGTAAATGAAAGTTTGTCATTAATTAAGAAATACAAACAATATTGTTAAAGAGTGCAACAGAAACATTCGTAAATTTCAAGCAGCATTTGGGAAGTGCAATGAGAATGGTATGAAACGACATTTGGACAGCTGAGCTGTATTGCTCAAATTAGATCGTTGAGGGTGTTAATCAAAGGTCCCCATCGACGTGGAGGAATTAATCAACGTGTAATAACAAGTGATTTTGTTAAGTGGGAAGAAATAAAAACAGCATTCGTAGGTAGAATTAGGGCAGGTGTTATCGTGAATAACAGCCACCTAGATCCGAAGCTGTTTGATGATGATGATGATGATGATGATGATGATGATGATGATGATGATGATGATGATGATGATGATGATGATGATGATGATGATGATGATGATGATGATGATGATGATGATGATGATGATGATGATGATGATGATGATGATGATGATGATGATGATGATGATGATGATGATGATGATGATGATGATGATGATGATGATGATGATGATGATGATGATGATGATGATGATGATGATGATGATGATGATGATGATGATGATGATGATGATGATGATGATGATGATGATGATGATGATGATGATGATGATGATGATGATGATGATGATGATGATGATGATGATGATGATGATGATGATGATGATGATGATGATGATGATGATGATGATGATGATGATGATGATGATGATGATGATGATGATGATGATGATGATGATGATGATGATGATGATGATGATGATGATGATGATGATGATGATGATGATGATGATGATGATGATGATGATGATGATGATGATGATGATGATGATGATGATGATGATGATGATGATGATGATGATGATGATGATGATGATGATGATGATGATGATGATGATGATGATGATGATGATGATGATGATGATGATGATGATGATGATGATGATGATGATGATGATGATGATGATGATGATGATGATGATGATGATGATGATGATGATGATGATGATGATGATGAT
>OZ005743.1:78268904-78271404 GCA_963930735.1 Dioctria linearis | reverse complement strand
AGAACATGAATTTTGAGACCTTTATGAATATCTTCTAGGAACCTGCTATACATTTGATGTAAATCATCAGAGTGTATCAAATTCCACTCATAATTTGAAAAATAGTTATTAAGATTATGGTAATCTGCCTTGTCAAAATTATAGTCGGCTTTAGCCGATACTACCAGCGTGCCCCAGTACTACGGCTTTCTTGGATGTGTGGTACGGTTCTTTTGGATGTGTGAAGTTTTTTGCGTTACTTTTGCCCACTTGGAAGTTGGAAAATCTTTGCTTCACTTTTGCCCACACGTGGCAGCATGCGACGGTTTTCTGTGCCCACACGTAGCAGCATACTCCGGTTTTTTGGATGTGTGAAGTTTTTTGCTTCACTTGTGCCCACACGTAGCATCAAAATGCTCCGGTTTTCTTGGAAGTGAGGTGCACCTAAATGTAAGCTTTTGTTGTTTTCAAGTGTTGCGCCTAAATGTAGGCTTTGGTTTTGAAGTAATATTAGTAATAATTAAAGTTAACAGTAGGACGTTTTATTCATGCCGATGGATTCTAGATTGAGGAGGGTAGGGGGGGGGGGGGAGTTATAGTCTAGGATAGTTAGGGGGTAATGAAATTTTCAACCTCTACGGGCTTTGATTTTCGACATATTAGCGTATTAATAATTCAAGTTACTTTGTTCATACCAATGGATTCTAGGTGCGTGGGAGGGGGGAACGAGATTTTCATCAGAAATCCTCTATGGGCTTTGAATTTCGAGATATTATCGACATTTGTTCAAACAATTAGCTAATTGGCAATTACATAATTACTAATTGGCAATTAGCTAATTGGTCATTAGCAGCATGCTTGGTAATTAGCTAATTGGCAATTAGTAATGTGGGGTGATGCGTTTTACTTGAATTTTCAAACAAATTTTAGTAATATCAACACTTGTAGATAAGAAATATGAGGCATATTGAAGCAATGTCGGCATATCTCTCCTCAAATCTTGTTAAAGGTAAAACATATGGTTGCTGGGGATACAATTTCTTTTGCTGAAAAAAATGTTATCAAACCAAATTAAATTACAATATTTATTCACATCAAATAAATTATTTATATCTAAATCTTAAGTTATAAACTTTTTCCCTATGTTCTATATTCAAAATTGGTAGCAATATAAGTGAAGTTCTATGAATGCTATCTTGGAAACGAAGCGGATCCAGAGCATATGTCTCCCAAGGACCTTTTCTGGGCTCATATTCAATTATATCAACTTGTGGAGCACTAGTACTAAATGTAACTTTCATTATCACCAATAATTTAGAAATATTAATAATAAAAACTAGTTTCACATTATTAACTTTTTTATTTAACGAATATAATAATTAATTGGATACAAATTTTCATCATGCTGAACAAATTCCATTTTGTACGAACGTCCAATTGCTCCTTTATTGATTACATAGAAGTCTCTCTTGGTATTTATTTCATTCAAAGAATCCTCTGAAATTCTGCTGTACCTCGAGAGAAGAAACAGATGGTAGTTTTTCAACTCGAGGGCCACACGATCTCCAAATGCAGTTTTGATTCGCTTTGCTGCAACAACCTTATATTCCTGGTCCAGCTCCATTTGGGATGTCTTCAGGGTTGGTGAGTACTGCTCCAGCTTCTTTACTTCATCCATGGTGCGAGCCATTGTTTTACTCTAAGTCGTTGTTGCTTCCTTGAATTCCAAAATAAAACTGATTGCGAATCTGATTCAGCTCCTGAATTTATAGTCATGATTCCAAAACAAGTTTAATCCTGCTTAAAGCAAATGTACAATATCAGCACATTAAGCTGAATGATTCATGTAATTTGACACCACACACCCTGTAACCAGCCCAATGCCAAGAATTTTACTGATTGAAACGTTTCATTGGAATTCGTAAACAAATTTCCACATCCTGTTATAAACAAATTTAAGCAATATCAGCAAATGATTCATGTTTATTCTTTTCATATAATTTTCATTACACTTCCTGTAGGCAGCCAAAAATTTTACCGATCGAAACGTTTCATTGGAATTCACATAAAGTAAACAAATGTTCACATTTTCTTGTATGTAAACAATCTCATTTGCAAATTCGACCAGCAGAATAAAGTAATCAAATTAATTTGAATGATTTTTGTTTTTTTTTTTTGTTTATCGTGTAATTCGATATCATCTCAGTCTGTAAGCAAATTCGTTGGAATTCAACCTGTGCCATGATTATTGTAGCAGCAGGATCATTCATGTTTACAAACCGTTCCTATAAAAGCCCAAGCAGACCCTTGGGGAGCATCAGTCATTCTAAGTGATTCTCAGTGTTAGTGTCTAATAAAAAAAATTAAAAATTTCTATCACAGTAGTAAATGAAAGTTTGTCATTAATTAAGAAATACAAACAATATTGTTAAAGAGTGCAACAGAAACATTCGTAAATTTCAAGCAGCATTTGGGAAGTGCAATGAGAATGGTATGAAACGACATTTGGACAGCTGAGCTG